>LD688935.1:2639628-2649911 GCA_003118335.3 Papilio memnon
GGACGAATTTCTGAACTGTAAATAATGTTAAAAATATTGTTAAAATATTTTAAGTAAAATAAACAGTAAAACAGATTTATTAAAGTATCACTTTTTTAATACGTATTGCATTTTCGAGTCTCTTTGAAGCATTCGTTCTTTTCAGATGTCACTTTCGAAATTACTATTAGAATAAACACTTTATTTTCCATTTGCTTTGGGAGAGAACATTCCTTTATGTTATAAGGACGAAATAAATTATATCTGATAGGATTAGAAAAATGTTGTTAGACATATTAGTGCAGTGCCTTGTAGTTGTTGATCCTAAGAAATAACATTATCAAACCTTAGAAGCACAAGTAAATATTAAACATTTTAAGAAAACTGACTCCGCACTCACATCGTACATCTACCTCATACATTTGATATTTCCTTACATTTAAACGCCTAAATTATCATCTATCGTTTAAGTTATTCTATGTAAATTTTGACGTATATTTACTAATTCAAATTGTGAAGTTTTATCGAGCTTATTTTCTTAAGACATATTAGTTTTTTTGTATATCTTATCTTTTCTTAACTTTGTTACTATTCCAATTAACTATATTTCTTTCACTAAAAGCAAGTAATTGAAGTAGGAAAGAAACTAATCTAGAAAGTACTCTGTGAAGATAACTTTCCAAAGTTTTATGTAAACGCATTAGTATCCTTCACTTGACATTTCTTTGGATAAAAATAACAAAGCGAGAATGTTGCGTGGAATGGAAAAAACGCTTGGCATATTATTATATTACATCTCAAAGTGAAATATTTATTATAATGTAATATAAAATATACAAAACCAAGTAATTGCAAACTTGAACTTTGTTTTACATGTCTATTAAATTGTTCAAGTACCCGTCAGTTTCTACCTAGATTAGACACTTATGCAGCAACGTATTGCTAGCTCTTTTCTTTCAAAGAGATTAATAGAGAAGTCAATATCAACATCACTGTAATAGCATTTAATTAGTTTACACTATACAGAAGAGTTGAAGTACCTTCTAGATTGTACTGACTCGAGGGAAATAAGACAAGTTTGTTAGGTTTGCAGGTAAATTATCTAGTACATTTCTCTTCGTATCCCTGAAGTGCAATATTACTAATCGTATATCTTATGTCTTACAAAATAATTGTAAAAGTACGGTATATGTTTTATCTTTGAAGACAGAAATATCAATATGTTTTGAACACCTCTTTCGAGTGAAAACCTACATTGTCATTTTTAAACATATTTATTCATAGTGACGAAATTTCTATTTAAATAATGTTATACTCTATCAAATAGCGAAAAGCTTTCACAGTGACCCTCGAATATTGAAACTTAATTTGATTTGAGAAGAGATATCGGCTATGGATTGGTCCCTACAGACTTGGTTACATTTTAATAAAAATATAGAAAAACACTGCGATGTATTCGAAATTTTTGTTATTGAATTACATCTAATGCATTAAATAAAGAAATATGAACTGTTATTTAAAGCATATGTTTTCTGTATAAATGTCTGACAGTGCAAGCTTAGCCGTCATATATCTCAACTTACTGCTTATAACGTCATTTTTCTACGAAAAAATACTTTGTAAACACATTGTCTGAAAGGTTAAGACTCTAGACTTATAAAAATAACGAATAGGTTTATTCAATGTTGAAAATAACCCTTGTAGAAAATCATACGTGTATCGTAAATGAAGATTAATTCGAAATTTTGTTTGTACAATAAAATTTCGTGTAGTTGAAACAATAACCCTGTTGAAATTCCACGTATGTTTTAATAGTAAAACCTTTTAAATATCTCTACTCAAACTATTGTATGTGAAATTCTAGATATCGTAGATTGGGAGGGAATATAAGATACTGTACTGTGTTTTGAAATTTCGCTTTGGCTAAATTATAAATTTCTTCACAAAAAAAAACTAAAATCCGAATTAACAATTTCTGTAATTAAAACAACTTGAGTCGATACGTTCCATCCAATTATACACATTTTTGTGTTAACTAAAGACAAAAAACAAAATAGGATGATCGACTTTCAAACTTTTTATAACTTAGTTTCAGTTAGAAGTTAACTTAAAATCGTCGAATCAAAGTTAATAACTAAAGAATAATGTTAAAACTTCACAAAATAAACTTTCATATTTTATGTTAGTTTAGAAGTTTTTTATTATATTACGCCTCATAAAAATATTAAACCAAACAGAAAAAATACTCACGAAGTACTAACATAAAACAGCTGAACAAATTTTTACGGTAAAATTAAACATTAAATTTATATAATGAATGGAAAACCGCTGGGGATTTCAGGCTTAAGGCGGCTAGGGATAGGGTTCAGTCGTTAAGCATATAAAATTAATTACTTTGTTAATTTGTCCTGAAATTAACAAATGGCGGTAATTATTATTATATTTTTTGTCGAAGTTTCAATAAAATCTACATTAATCAATCAATTAAAAATAGCAATTCTTAATTTCTACCGCTTCTAATATTTGTAACACAAATACAGTTCTATACTAAATAGAATTTTTTCGGTAAAATACGTAACGTGCAAAACAACTTACAAAAAACAACCGAAGAATTCTTATTTTTTCAGTTTCAGAATAACAAGTGAATTAAAAAAACAAACGCGCAAATGGCAATTCATATCTTCGCAGAATGTTTACGTATTTTTATGAAGCTACCATTCCTTGAATAAATACAATTTATTCGATCATACGTAATAAATTCAATATCGCATCGACGGCAAAAAATATAATAATTCGATATTTTCTCAAGCCTATAAATAAAGCGCTGACAAATTTCAAATCTGTTTATCTGGAGAATTCAATCAGGTTCGTTCATGCATTTGTTAGCTAATAGGAATGGGAATTGGTTTTACGATAGGCAAAGATATTATAGGCTTTGAATAAAAAAGAGAACGAATAAGGTAACATGGTTCGTGGTTCAATTTTAATATGCGCAGACGTGTGTAGAAAATTGAAAATTCCTTTCCCATACTTTAGTTCAAACAAGATTATAGTAAATACAATTAAAATGAAAAATAAAATTCCTTTTTTTACAAATAGGGATAAGAGTTCCTTAGCTCAGTTAATACTAAGTAAAATTAATGTGGACTATTATTCAAGTTAATGATGATAAATCGAAAACCACCTTTTCGACGTTCACTTAACTTTACGTGTAAATCTTAACGGCAATTTATCAGAACAAAGATTTGTTCGTTACTATTACTGTTATAATTAAACAATAAAAAGTTCGCAAAAATTCTTCAAATTCTCTTTAAACATTGATGACAAGATATCTTGCATATTTAATTTTTTTTTTTTCAATATATAATTTTCATTAAAAACTCGACAGGATTCCAGTAAATTATTAACTTAACGCAAAACGTATATACAAAAATTTACAAGATAATGTTACAGTTAACTTTTAACTAAATCAAATATGGCGACAGAACAAACGTTGTAGCGTAAATGTAAACAGATTCATTGTCAACAGTCTATTAATTAAATGGCCGACTTGAACCGACGAATATGTGGGGGCGATAAAATGTACACATTTTAACGACCAATCCACATATAGTTGCATAACTTCATTAGATAACTCTTAACAGTAACAGTTGAACTATTTAAATTAAAAAAGTAATAGCTCACATCTTCCTGTATACAGGGAGTATCTTAAATATCTTAGGGGTGAAGGAGTAAAACCTTTTTAGCAGTTGAAGACCTCAATGTCCATTTTAGGTTTCACTTTGAACCCAATGGATCCTCCACTATAAATATTTATCGTTATTTAATCTCCTCCTCCTTATCCTACTCCCGTAGGGTCGTTATTTAATGTTTACCGTTATTTGATTTTTTGTTTTCGACTGTATTTGATGTGCTTTTGTTTAAACACACTTTGATATCTACAAACAACTAAGATAATTAGTTCAAAACAAATATTCCACTAGAGTGTAATGTACTTGCTTAAGTTTAGCAATGCACAGTTTGCTAATGTAGCGATATTCAACGTTCTGTGTATTGTTCTGGAATTTCTAACAATTTTTGTTTTCATTTTTTGTAAAGAACATTAGCTTTAGTTTTTAGTAATAGGTATATTTTCTATTTGCTGTTTTTGAGTATTCGCAGGACAGACGACGCTGGCGCTCTCGTGTCCAAGACAAAAATCCAAAAATCCAAATCTTTCCTCTTTATAATCATACTAATATTATAAATGCGAAAGTTTAGATGGATGGATGGATGGATGTTTGTTAGAATTTGTAGCCTAAACGGCTGAACGGATTTCGATAAAATTTTGTATAGATGTAGAGAATAGTCTGGAAGAACACATAGGTTAACCTCTTTTGTTTTTTTAATGCCACGCGGACGGAGTCGCGGGCGAAAGCTAGTATTAGAATAAAAGTATAGATATGGACTAGTAGTTTTAGTAAGATATTATCATCTACTTAATTAAAATGTCTAAAAGTAGTTGGTTAGCAGAAGATGTTATATTTTTAATAATTAATTAAACTAGGAGTGGTTTGAGAAAAAATAATGACTTTCTCAACTTTAAAGAGGATTGTACAAGCAAAAGAAATTAAAAATTATAAGTTAAAACGTTAATCCTTGCCTGTGAAATTCTTTAAGATACACTTCTTTAGATAAGCTATTGTTTTTTTAGGTCAAAGTCATCTGCAAACAAAATTAAATTTTTATTTTCTTAGGATACTTCAAAGCTTTTGTATAAGATGCCGAGAATTATTTTTATATTTATGACATTCACAGTTTTATTTTATTTAATGTCAATGAACCTATTTGAAAGAAATTGTATGAGTTTAAACTTATCACAGAATAGTCCTTCGCTATTGAGTAATCAGTGTTGATAATAAAAATACTCGATTAAATTTTTTTATTGTTTTATTGATATACTAAATATCCCCCGCAATCTGTCCGCGTGGAATTAAAAAAAAAAACAAAAGGAAGTAGCCTGTGTTCTCTCAGACTATAATCTACACTTATGCCAAATTTCATCGAATTCCGTTCAGCCGTTTAGGCTACAAACTCTAACAAACATCCATTCATCTAAACTTTCGCATTTAGAAATCGTATGATTCAATTCTACAAGGTTCTGGTAATTACACATAAGGGTAGTAATAGTTAGGAGGTAGTAATAGATAGAGCTAGCAATAGGGAGAGATAAATATATTAATAGTAGGGGCAGTAGGTAGGCATTTTAAGCGTAGTTAAGCATGGCTTATTTTTAGGTATTTTTGGTAGTTAAATTAATTATAAATTTTTCTAAAAGCTGCCATCTAGTGAACGAAACCCTAAACCGAAAAGTATAAGCATGAAATATTTGTGGGTTTTTCAGGTTTACGCGTGAAATTACAGATGGCACTGAAAATAACAAAACATGGTCAGTTTTTTTTATATTTAACTATAAGATGACAATCATACTATCATACTTCATACTAATCATACTAATATTATAAATGTGAAAGTTTAGATGGATGAATGGATGGTTGTTAGAGTTTGTAGCCTAATCCGCTGAACGGATTTCGATGAAATTTGGTATAGATGTAGAGGATAGTCTGGAAGAACACAAAGGCTACTCACTTTTGTTTTTTTTAATTCCACTTAAAAGCTATTAATGTAATAAATTCTATGTTTATAAATAAACGACGTAAAAGGTACAAATTGTTTTAATTATTTCGAATTCTTTGCATGCCTAAATTATTTGGTGTAAATATGTGAGTGTTATTATTCAAGATAATTCAACGTCTTCAATACATAAAAGGATTTTTTAGGTTCGATTAAATGTACGATAATTTTCCAATGAGTGAACATTTTACCAGTTGATGCATAAGGCCACACACTAACTTGCGGCTTTTCGTCGTGTGGTGAGAACATACAAGTGGGTAAATAAGTAAGGTTTTTAGGCCATATGCAATGAAACAACAATTATTATTTAGTAATTAACTATTTATATATTTCCATAGTATCTCTTAAAGTTATCTATAATGTTCTAACGCTCCGCGCTTGCAATATTTGGTTTAGGTCGAGAAAAGAATTAACAGTTATTTTTTAATTAAACTTAATGATAATCAACAGTCGAACAAACATCCAAAAGATTACATTTAATATTATAGTAAATGTAAAATTAGAAATTAATGTTAATGTGTTCCGTTAATTAAATCAAGAATACTGTTTCTTCGTTTCTTTATCGTAAACGTGAATTAAAAAAAAAACTACACTATCATAGTGGGGAATGTTAACTTTGGTATAAAATATTAATTACAAACAACAAAACATATCAAAACTCAAAGACACTCGAGAAACGAATCTTAAGTTTAACATAAATTAGAAAATACTGTTTAATTAAATTAGTCTAAGTCCAGTTAAAATATATTTACAATAACTGGAGAATTTAAGTAAAAGGAAACAGATACTGTGCTTCTACGAAGAGAATTGCACTGAAGTAATGAAATATTTGATATATAAGTATATAGTAGATAATATAATGTATACTGGGATAGTATTTATATGATATTATAAAATAGAAATTCTAATATTTAACAGATTGCGTCTATTAACATTTTTACTAATGCACCATTACGTAAAGGCTCTACAAGTCAAGGCTAAATTTCGTAGGTACCGTTAGTTTTTTTATATTTTTTTAATATCTATAAAAACTATACATTGAAAACTTTCCTCTAATTTTTTTGAAATAAAGTACTCTAACATCAAATCAACTATCAAAGATTTTAAGATCTTACTTCAACGCCGAAATTACCAACTATTTAGTACCGAGAGTACATTAAATATTACTAAACATACATAGATTTCCTCGTTTACATTTATGCGCATAGAAATAATGTCTAATTCGAGATTTTTTTTATTTTAATAAACACAATCTTTTCTATAAGGTTTTATTAAAAGGAAATATAAATCAAGGTCTTCTTTTGTTCTTGTTTCGAATTAAAACTGTTTTTCCCAGTTCACAACAAAGTTTCCACTGATAATTTTTTTTGTATAAAATCATATTACCATCCCTTTCTCCTTGAAGAACCAAAGACAATATTTTATAGAAAAATTAAAGCAGTGGAATACTATAAGTTGTTCTACTAAATCTGTAATTCCCATATTAATTTTGATATAACATAGAAGAGTCGAATCAAATTCTCTCTAATAACTATACAAAGGTAATCATAGCATTTTAATCAGTCAAGCGAAGTTCTAATCTTTTAATATAATTTTCGATTTAAATACAAAATGAAAATCCACTTGCACGAACAAAGTCCACACATATCCAATAATACCATAGAGATTATAGGAATGTATAGAATAGGCAAACTTTGTCATTGCATAAATGAAAATATAAATTATACGTAATAATTACGTAAAGTATTGCAAATTTAATATTGCACAATCATTCCCAGATATGAAGAAAATAGATAGATAAGTGTTTCTACTAACATTACAACGCATTAAGGCGTTTTAGTGTTCTGTAACGCGTTCGCATTGCCGAAACGTTAACATAAAAACACATATTACAGTTTCTTTTCAAAAGATAAACTACAAAATGTTTCATGTGAATATTTCGCGAAAGCTAACACGCGGTAAGTGTTTGTTTTGACTTGGCACGTCGATAATAAGAGTACTCCTGTGTCCTACGTGCCAACTCAAGGATACCAAGAATCACAAATAAACATAGTAAACAGTTGTAACTGTTCTAAGCGGTGGAGTCGTGCGACGAAGGGTTCGGTATGATGGTGCCCTGGTGCTCGCGGATCTTCCTCATTTCCTTGGACATGGACATCAACTCGCCTTGCAGTTTGATCTCCCTCTCACGAAGGCATTTTATCTCGTTTTGCCATGTCTGGAACATAGTTAATCATTGATGTTATTTTTATTGACAATTTGCGAATACAATGTTTATCTACGGATTTTCCATGATGGTTAAATATATATCATATATTTTCACGCTATAAAACTTAGAGGATGAGTAAATTGGAAAAAAATGTCATGCGGGAAAGGGATAAACTACAATTCAATAGCAGCATAGCAGCAAGATTACCATGGTGACGGTAAATTTTAGCCAATTATGAAGGGCTTCGTTGTCATTTGAATTTTGACATTTGCAATTAAAAGTATTCAGAAATGTAAACAATTATAGGTTTTTAAGGCATTTTAATTGAAGGCGCAGCGGAATAGCTAGTAGTTAATGAAAAAGCTCCTGTTGGGAATAAGAGTGTAAGTAGAAAATGGTAAAGAATATATCCGTCGTACTTTTTTCGGTAGCAACAATACTAACAATGTTTTGCTTCAGTAGATCGAGCTTGTCGTTCTTAAGGCGGCACACCTCCTGGCGCAGCAGGTCGAGGTCCGCGCGCGCGCCCGCCTCGCCCCGCGCAGCCCCCGCCCCGCCCGCGCCCGCGCCCGCCTCCGCAGACGACATCGATTCCAGCCCAGTGTCGCTGTCCACGTATACTGGCGTACCTAGAACATGTTATTTATTAAGAAAAATGTCAACTATATCGCTTTGAATGAAATTATCTTGGTAATATAAACTTACTTTGGAAGATAAATGTATTACATTATAAATAATCAAATCGCGTTTTACAATTTTTTTGCAGTTTAAATTGTATTTGCGAAGTATAGACCAAATTTGACGTTGGCTTCAGCTCATATTTTAGAATTACAAATTTTAGAAAAATATAATTTCAGAAGTGCTCAAAAGTTGGATCTGTATTTGAACCTTTTTTTAATTACAAAAGTCGGTTAAAAGTAATAAATAATTCTGTTTGTTAATTTATTACATAAATATGTTAAGAGATTATTTAAAAGGTAAATAGAAGTAATTTTCTAGAATGTTCATAGGTTTAATATGCATCGCATATGAATGAATATATTTTAAAAACTAATGATTCCATGCGAAATTCACAAAAGAATCTATTAAATGTTACGTGAACAATGACATGGTATATAAAACTATATTTTTAAGGACTAACCTGTTGCGCCTTTACCACAACTCAGCCAGTCCTTGTCGTCTAATTGAAAGGAAAAAATGTGTTTTAATTTATATAATAAATATGGAATTATTCTACTAAAATAATAATGGCAAAAATAACATTTGAAAATACATATTTGTGATATTTAAATGTCATTCATATACAATGAAAGGAAATACATTGATTTTTGTTATCGTTACTTAAAACGTATACTAAAATTAAACGGGAAGAATACTATGTAATGTGTTTGTGTTAACACATGGGTTTAAAAAGACAAGCATCGTAAATAATTAAATAAATACTATATAATTATGTTTGTTAGAAACTTCAGTTTATTAAAGAGAAAAATCCCTTTTCCATGCACACTTCTTCACGTACTTGTTACAATCGTGCTAATGGAAAATAGATCTTATAGTTAACGGTATAAGGTTGATAATGGCTTACCGAGTGGGTCGAGGTCGACGGAGTTGAGGCTGGAGTCGTCGCTGTGGTCGTGGTGTGCGCGGGGCGGCGCGGCGCGTGACGTCACGTCGGGGCTGGAGCCGCCCGAGCCGCCCGCAGACCGCACCGACACGGCTGATGCGGACGACGACGCTACGGACGTCTTCGAACGACCGCTCTGAATTAAAACTTATGTTTAACAAATTAAATTGTAAGGAAAACAATAATAACTTCTAGACTGACAGAGCCATCTTGCGCAATATGTCACATCTGGCATGATGGGTTTAGTTTTTTTATATTAACTTTTATACAATTTGAAACTGCTTAGAGCCAGGTACTGGCAGACTGCCAGTTGCGCAACTATTACGACAATCGCCAGTCTAGTGGATAAACGTGGCATCTTTCAACCACTTTCGCTATCCTTCTATCGTCTTTTGCAAGTGCTGATTTTTAGTGGTAGCTTCACTTAGTTTTATTATTTCGGTAGGACAATTGCCTTAATTGAGTATTAATTTGTGTTGCTTTTTGTTGCGTGAGAAGTCAATTTATTGTTTTGCACTTACGTTTGGGGTAGGTGTATCGTGTATATTGATTTTCTTGTTAAGTGACCCCTTCGTGCTGTCCCCCGATGGGTCGCTAGGCGATCTGTAGAATAAACAACAAACAAACGTTAATATTTCTGCAAGAAGCAGGTGTTAAATTACATGAAATGTATTTTGTTGAATTTTATTATAATTAGTTTAACCTTACCCTTTTGTTCTAGGTAAAGCAGACTAAATTAGAAAGGTCATTGACTGAAAGGTCGTTGACTGGAAAGGAGAATGTTAGGTATGAGTGTGG
>LD688935.1:2649940-2678008 GCA_003118335.3 Papilio memnon
GAGTTATGTGGAGGACAAAAACCTGTTGCGCCGACCCTACGGGAGTAGGATAAGGAGGAAGATGATGATGTCGTTGACTGGAAATCAAAATTTGACATTTGTTTCTTTTAACTATCTCCTAACTCACGAATATCTTATTGGTGAATAAAGTGTTAGTAAATACTTTAACAGCTAATATTTTAACAAAAAAAAACGTATTTTTGTTTAAACCTTATAATATTAATGTTAATCAACAACCAATGCCTGAACTAACCTGCCTTTGTAAATAGCTTTCTTCACAGTCTCGAAAAATCTGGCGCCCGGACCTTCCATCTTCGGAGTCCCAAACCCCTCAGGCTGTGGTGAGACGGCGACTGGTTCACTTTTCACCCCCGTACCAAGAAACTCTATCGTTTTACTCTTCAAGTCTTCAGCTAAGTTCTGGAGTAAAGATGCCCGCGTTCTCAGCTTTAGTTGTGCAAACTTAGCGGCTTTGTAGCACGCGTTCTCAGCGTTGATCAACTTGGTAAGGAGGAACTCTTTGAATTCACGCCCCTTGCGGAATACAGACGGCTGAGGGAGAGTCGGCCCGAAGAATGGGACATCCTCACGCGCGGTGACGGCCACTTTGTACCTGAAAATTAAATGAAAAAGAAGTATAGTTCCTAATCTAAACTGAAATAAACTCCTATTACAAGTTTTTAGTGGTATAAATTAGCGTAATAACTAAAGTAGTATGCTTATAGTCTGATTTAACTGGAGTACCATAAACATTCTTAACTGGGCGTGAAAATAATATAAACTATGTGCTGTTAAGTTAAGAATATCACTCAAAATGTAAACTTTAAAGTTATATATCATAGTAAAATGCTTCATTAACGAATATAAAACATACATTTAGTTCAATCAGCAAAATCAACATGGATGGAATATTACGTGACAGATTGAATACCCGTATATTTGGTCCGGTAAAAAGCTACCTAATTACAAAGTCACGATTCGTTTGCATATAAATTACCAAGAGAATTTCCATTCTCTTTTCCGGGCAATTCTCCCGACACTAGATGCAAATAGCGCCCCCGTGCGCTCGCGAAGTTATACAAACTTAATGCAAAACAACTTGACAAGTGTACAAGAGAGACTAAGCGATGAAACTAAACATACAATTTATGAAGAAACTGCATTTTAAAATTCAAATATCATCAAGAATATTTCGCTCGCTTTTTCGCTTTAGACACATTAACTTGATTTTTTTGTTTGTTAGTGTGGTGAGCCTTGTTAATTAATCGAATATTTACCTGGTCTCCCCGCCGTTCGTCTCCATAGGCGTGACCACGATGAAGGCGTGGAGAAAATGGGAGGCTATCATGTCAGGAGTGAAAGGAGTCGCCTTTTCCTGGAAAAAGAAACATTAGAACCTAAGTTACGTTAAATGAAATATCAACAACATTATTAAGAACAGGATGAAGATGCATAATAATCGCAAAATCACAGATCGAGATCACGGATTGGTCCAGTAAAATCAATGCAATTATATCAAGGTTAGAACGGACTTTGTGTCACCGTTTGCTATGGTCTACTTTAAACAAATTGACTAAGGCACATGCACTTAATAAGCCAAGTTCCATTGTATTTTTTCACCGGTAAATACAGTGAACTTTATAATATTTTGAATAACGATATATGCTTACCTGGAAGACGAGGGCGACAATATCGTTGCCGACGTGCCGCTTGCGTTGCAACTGCTGCGCGTCGCCCGCCGTGTGCGGCAGCAGCGGCGCCACGTGGAACATGATCTGCCGCTCCTCGTGCCGCTCGTACACCGCCTCCGAGCCCGTGTGTCCGTTCTGGATGTCCAGTCCGCCGCGGTACCCTGCCACACATATCATACTAAGACCATGCTACACAAAATTTGGTATGGATAGAGAATAGATTACTTCATACGATAAATCCTTCATGTGGGAAAGGGATCATAAACTACAAGCTGACAACGTCAAGGAAGCAAGGTTGCCATGGTATAGGTAATTGTTATCCAATGTCAAAGGCCTCCGTTCTCATTTGTGCATTTGAATGTTGACATTTACGATTGTGAATTTCACAAATATAAACAATAAAATTAAGTTTTTTATAATTTCAAGCGGATGAAGCCGCACGGGAACAGCTCGTTGATATTATTACCTACCTTTATGATCCTTCAATTTAATCCTCTGTCCCAACATTTCGAGGAACTCATCAAAGACGGGCGACGTCTCGTTGTTCCCGAAGAGTTCTTCCTCTGTAGTCTGTCCGTACTTCTGGTAGAGGACGCCGAACTTGAAGTCGTTAACAAGCACGTGCTCGTCGTAAGTGGCGATGAGCGGCGATGCGTTCAGACACGTCACCGCCATGAAGTTGTCCACGTTCACTTGCTCGTTCAACATCTTTGCCATTCTCGCTGGCGATGGTATTATACCAGATCCTGAAACACAATAGTTCCCCCTAAGTTAAATATACTGTAATAATTTTATTTACAATTTAGTATTATTGTTTAGTAAGCAATAACTCGTTAATCCGGCAATCGTTAATTAATGAAGTTAACAATCTGGACAACAAACTAACTTTTAAGTTAATTCCAAAAACTTTAACGTTAACGCTTTTGGTAACTTCGGTTAAATTAAATTTCCGTAAAACTAACTAATTATTAAACGGCTAGCACTTACGTCTATCTTTCCGGTGGCGGCACCGATTAGTTTCCGACCTAAGATGGACCTCAAGATGGACCCCCGATGTGTCCGAAACTAGTCGGCGCCACCACCGGAAAAATAGACGTGAGTGCTATCCGTTTACTTATTAGTTATAATAAAGTCTTATGAAAGTTTAAATCGGCGGGAAATCGCATGCCAGTAACACACATGCATACATACTACTAGCACGTACCAGCTACAGGTATGTTGAATTGTTAACTGGCATGCCAGTCCGCTACGCCACGGGTATGTATGTTGAGGGGTAGATTAACGCGGTTTATTTTATTAATTGCGCCTACTTGTGAGTAGCTGTATCTACTAACTTGTTGTAACTGGTATAAGTCCATGCATGGTCTCTGTGCGGAGCCGCAGCAGTATCCGCGTGTGGTCCTGCCCCGCCATGTGCTCATTCTTCAGGGACATCACCACCGGGCTCTGGTTCTCGTCGAACCCAACCAGGTTTATGTGTTCCTAGTAACATAAAATAAGAAATATTAACTGCTTTGTTTGTTTTTTATTGCGCCATTATTCAACAGATTTATAAGTTAAAGTTAAGTTGTTAAAGTGTGCTATTTTCTATATTAAAAACAGTTATGAATGATATCAGATCTAGAAGTACGATTTTAAATTGAAGAATTTTACAATCGGAAAGTTACACGCAGACAAACACATGAGTCAAGTACAAATTACCAATGATCTGTGAATCAATTTAATATACAAAGACTGTTTTCTCATACATTAAGCACATGGTAACAGTGTAAATCATACTAGTCGTATTTTCATACTTCATACTAATATTATAAATGCGAAAGTTTAGATGGATGGATGGATAGAGTTTGTAGCTTAAACTGCTGAACGGATTTCGATGAAATTTGGTGTAGAATAAATTAGGTGTATATGATAGTCTGAAAGAACACATAGGCTACAGACTTTTGTTTTTTTTTAATTCCACGCTGACGGAGTCGCGGGCGAAAGCTAGTGGTAAATAATGGCGAGTACCATGGCAATCTTTTTGTAAACCATCATAATGCCGTCGCCAATTAGTCTGACGGGCGAGGCAACCGTTTCAATTTCCGTCCATAAGGTATATTACATATTCGTGCAGTGTTTCCTATAGGATTGATGTTTTTAATTGAAGACAAAATGGAAAAAAAGGGGTTTGTTCTAATTGTGCGTAAGGTCGAAAAAAAAATTATAATAATAATGTATCGTAAAAACAACTGAACTAGTAAGACCACTTAAACTAAACCCTCATCTAAAACCATAATGTAAATGTATATTTCAAAACAGGAAAATGGTACAATGACCATTTTCATATGTAATTAAATTTATCAGTTTAATAAAACGAGTGCAGACTTCCTTTGTATCGGTCAACAAGCATTAAGGAAAAACATGTTTACAGACATTTTAATATAAACATTTGTTAATTATAAAACCATCGAGACCTACTTTAAAAACCTTTTAAAAGATAAACGTTAATATTAATTCATGTTATATTGAATATCATCGGACGAACAGAAACAAAATCATATAGCAATACCTTAACATATTCTCAACTAGTTATAATATTAGTAAAACCGAAAATTACAATGTATTTTAATGGAATTTTTATTTATCTGTTTTAATATCGTGTACTTTACCTAAACATTACAGATTTACAAAGTATAAGTTCAATCTAATCAATTTTATAAAGCAAAATATAGCCTATGTTACTCACAGATAAACTACCTTTCTAATGGTGAAAGAATTTTTAAAATCGGCCCAGTAGTTTTTGCGTGAATCAAATACATACAAAAATACAAAGTTTTCCTCTTTATAATATTAGTATAGATATATTTCTTTAAGTGAATACGCTTTACAAGGCGGGACTATACAGTGTTTAACAATTGTTCCAATTACAATGTAGGTGGGTTTGCCGTTTATTGGCCTTATCAGCTGGTACCTCATCAAACCGGTGTATGATATCATCACACACTATTAGCTCTGATTCACTTAGATTGAGTCGTTTGGTTAATTATGTTCTTTGATGGATTCAATTGTAGGAATTGTGTCATGTGTGATTTTTTAAAGTTCTTAAAAAAGTTCAAATAGAGTATAATCCAGGTAAAAAATTATCATTTCTTAGGTTTTATGGTAAATTGATACAATCATAGATTAAGAACTTAAAAGTAACTACAACAAATACCGTACAAGCATATTCCAAATGTTAGCAATATATGCCATGGCATGGCAAGGCATACTTTTTTTTTAAGAGAAGGGGGCCAACGAGCGGCGGGAACACAGAGGTGGTCAACGACGCCCTTGGACATTCGCAACACCAGAGGAACTACAGATGCGTTGCCGGCCTTTGAGGAGATTGTCGGCTCACTTCTTGAAGGGCCCTGGGTCGTACCGGTTTGGAAATACCGCCGAGGACAGACCGTTCCACAACACGGCTGTGCAGGGCAGAAAGTTCCGCGAAAACCGCAGGGTTGTGGATTGCCAGCCATCGACATGGCCATCGACGACATAATATTATATGATATTTCTAAAAAAAATAAGGATAAAATATGATTCATCAATTATTATGCTATTCTAAGATATTTTATCTACATTCCAACATTGTCCATATAAGGTATTAATAAGTTGACACGATTAAGTTTTATTCCAGTACCCGTTGTTTGTAAAAAAACAAAGTTACCAACGAAGGAAATAGTAATTAGTTTTCGCTTTGTTTCTTACGTTGACCTCGACCAACCCATTACAGTACACAGTTGAAGGATAGTCTATTGTAATGGCGAATAAATACGTATAGTTGACAGATTAAACTTTCGAAGTGTTTTCGTAGTTTGTTAAATTTTTAATTCATTTTAAATCCCTCAAAAATTCCAAGTGCATTCGTATTGTTGTTGTTGTGAGTCGTGCCTAACTGTGGGTTTCCATTGTCTTTACTAGTGTATATCCATCACTTTCATTCTCTTTAATATAAAAAAGGTAACAATAACGTTCTTATACATGTGTAAAATTCGGTTAATTAAAATTACTTATGTCCTAGTGGGGGCGGCGTAAATACTGCTTAAGAGACCCTCAAATTTAAGAGATGAATAATTTGATGATGGCGATGACGTCTTTCTATTTAGCACTGACTTTTATTTATTAGAAAATGTTTTTTGCGCATTTCATTCAATTGGATCATATATACCTGTATTCCATATCTTATAAGTATTTGATTTGCAATTAAGTTGCCCTGTGTGTGGTAAAAGTTGCAGTTAGTGCTGAGAAAGTCATTAGCTCTTCGTATGTTGCCAGGAACTCATTAGCGACTAACCAATTAAATTAAAACCATTAAGCTCTGGAATTATCGATGACTTGTAATGATAATTACTGAACCAATGTAATGGGTTCATTATTTTTTAAGTGAGAATTGGACAATTAAGAAAAAAATAACATTTCAATAGGTGGTGGACTAGTACAATGATTTAATGATCACGACTCTCTTAGAATTAGTCTACAAGTAGAAAAAATCAAAACTAATTCACCTCAATTCATATTGCACTTTAATTTTTTTAAAGCCAAAATTGGTAAGGTTATTAAAGAGTGGTTAAAGTTATAAAGGAAGAAAAAAATCTTTGCCGATAAATCTGTATTAGTATTGTAACTTTCACATCACCGCTCAAACATCAAAGATTGCCAGTCATCGTATTGAAAATCCCGAATTTATCGGCTGTCCTTTTTCACGGGCCACAAAGACGCAAATTGAAAGCTAAAGACGGTAATTGAAGGGGCGAGGGGTTAATGCCTCTTTTTCAAAGCTCTGATGGATCGCGTCGGTGATTGAGTCTCACATTTTATGTTATAAAAATAGGGGATTCATGGACGGTGAAAATAGCATCTGACATAAAGTGATATTCACATAAAACATCCCAATTTATGATTTAGAAATTAGATTACATTTTAAGACCATAACATTAATTTGATTAATATTAAAATAAACGTCTACTACGCTTTTATCATCATCATATCGGATCACTATACATCCCCAATACCCACTGAAAGGCCCGGAGTCTACGCTGTTGCTTGTTTCAATAGTATCAAATTAGTTTGTTATAATTTGTTTATTTAATATCTTAACTTAACCTTATATACCAAAATTTTCATTAATTATATTCAAAGTTTACGTAGTTTTAAGCAAACAATCCCAAAATAATAACCAACTGCCTCATATTAACTCTTGAGGGTTGAATGGAAATGCAATTACAAGTTTGAACTTTACAATGGTTTTAAATGAGTTGAGTTCACATTTTAACGTAAAACATAAGAGAAATTATTAAATTTTAATTCCTTTCTAAAAATACTTAGTTTATTTTTAATAGTTTTGCTTGCTTTAAAGAGTAAGATTAATGTTTATTATTTGTTTCAAAAACTTTTAATGATTAAGAACCATATTCACTCCACTGACCTCAAACTAAGAACAATCGTAAAAAAATCTCTAATGACACAAACTTTTACAATCGCAAAGAAATACTTTGTGAGCGGTTTACCTTTTGTGTCAGTCTCGCTGCAGACACAAAGCATTTTTCTTTCTAAGTCGTCCCCCGATTTATTCAGTTGAACGGTGACAGTGAAAATGGCAATCATTTCTAAGGGTCCATAATTTTCTCTTTGCCGAAATTGTCTCCGAACCAATGTTGCGTCAAAAAAACGACGCATTTACTTATTGCTTTCGCCTTTCCTTTGTTCAGACATCTGTTTAACGAAAGGTAGTAAACTTTGTGTCTACATCTTTTATTAAGATTTCATTTATTTCCATGATATTTTCTATAGACTATAAATATCTTATGGGATCCGTTGAATGGTTTCTAAATAAGGAACACTTCTACATCAATGAATCACTTTATAATCAAACACTTAGTTTTATCTAAGCTTATCAATTTCAATGTCGTAATTATATTAAATCCATCTCAACCACAATGATAAAAAAATCATTTTGAATTATTATGAATAGTCCCCTATCTACTTACATCTCGAACTCTCAAGTAATTGACCTAAATTTATTGCACAATTACCAACAGTTTATATTTTGGTGACCCAGTCAGCTATTGAGACATTAATTTAGTGTGTATGTAAACATCCTGTACGTACATCAGCTATTAAATATGATAGACATCGTACGTGTATCATTACGAAAGTCTTGTCTCGAACATACGGTCGACAAGAATATAGGTTACATCGTATAAGATTTTTATTACACGAAAAACTTTTTTATTATTGTTTTTTGTAACTGGTTTACATCGTTACGCAGATTTGATTCAACAAAGTGACGTTCGAACTATTCTCCCAAAACATATAATGAAATGAAAGCGTTTGTAAAAAAGTTTATGTTATTTTAGTTGCAAGTTGTGCGATATATTAATAAGCAAATTCTAAAATAAGACATTGTAAACAAAAATCAAATCTTCAACGTCATTAATTTTAGTATTATCCAGAATTGTAATTAATTGAATTAATTTTAATTATAAAACAAAAGTTATAAATTAATCACAGGTTACAAAATGAAATACGGCCAAATCAAATTACCGCATTTTAGTTTCAACCCAAACTGACCTGCCACTTTGATTTACATGCAATGTAACTAAATATAGCTTAATTAACTGCGTTATTTCGCGTTCTCTCATCACTAATCGTGATTGCTGTAATTTGTTAACACGTCGACCTAACGTTATCGTGCGGGCAATCGGAGCTCCTCATTCATCTGGCCTAACCCCGTGTTGTCGCGATGACCTATTGAAATTTACAGGTTTATACGTAATGAGAGTAATATTTTACATGTAGTGGAGGGTTTCCACTTAAAATATATCGTCATCTCTTTCATTTTCTGTGATAAAATAGCGACAACAATATTCTGTATAGGCTAGATGATGGTAACTGTTTTACTCGTATATTTAAAACTTTTAAATTTTACATTTTGTTAATGGTCGAGATCAATTTTTATCAACGTTCCAGATCTATTAATAAAATTAAAATTAGCTTTTTGTATAAGTTTATATAAAAACTGTAGGTTAATGTAAAAAGTTGACAAGAAAATAATAATTGTAAGCTTTAACTTAATCGATTTCGCGGCAGCAAAAAATTTATAGGCAGTCATGAACATCGAATTTGTCGATTTAGTCAACGTTATCGAAAAACTTGGATAAAAAATTCAAATCGTTACCCAGAGGTTTGTATCGCAAATAAAAACATAAAACTAAGAAAACTATCCTATAAATGTACACGTGTAAATTGACAGTAAACAAATATACACTTTAAAAAACTTGCAGACGTAAATCCTCTTTCTTTTTAAAGGCGTTTAAAAACAAACTTGAATGGAGAATAATGTGTGGATGTAAGTCGAATCCGAATTCACACAAAAACTTATTGCTATCTTAGATTTATTACAGAAAATCTGAGAGACGTCAATGTTCCTCGAATGTTTGAGCTGTGGCCAACAAAAATAAATGTCAAAAATTGCTTTACGAAATATTTCAGTGCATTGCATTTACAATTTCAAATAGTAGATTATGAGGTAACTTGTTATAGTTTCTGATTGCATATGAAAAACGTTATTTTTCCGTTTATGAAATACAGAGAACTGTTAATGCGCAATAGAGTAGCGTGTTTGCTAAATGGCACATTAGTTGTTGGCATAAAACTAGAGAAAGCTAATAACTGAGCGAGTGGAGCGACTGGCGCAGAGAATTCTACTGTTACAAACAGATCGAGCGTAACAATGCTCATCTGTAAAAGTTATCTCATTTGCGATGACCTGATTTTTATTGAACAGCAAGAAAATAAAAGTACCATTTATTCAGACAAAATAAAATACTTGTAGTTATTTTCACAGTTTCGTAACGTTTTCTAAGCAAGATATCTTGCCATTGCTTTTTATCCTAATTAAATTTGATCTGTTAGGCTCTAGTACAACAAAGTAATTATTTTAAGGAAATCATAAATCAAAATATAAAACAATGATACAAATCACACCTTTCCATACAAGGCATAGGGCGGATAGATGGATAGATTTAAGCGAGGAAGATAAAGCGGAGTGCACACGGTCTGCTATCAAATTGCCACTGCAGTAATCTGGTCGATCTACGCAGCGGGGTTTGGTTCACCGTGCGTGAACAGCGTTCCGCTTTGCTGAACTGCACCGACTTTTCCCACTGCTCTGCGGGATCTATATTTATTTATTTATATTCGTAACGAGCGGTTGGACCCTTAACCGCTCCGCTGCGCCGCGATCAATTTAATTGGTGATTTTTTCAGTCTTAATTTGAATACGCGTATGCGTAGATACAGTGAGGTGGATATAATTAAAACATTAAGTTAAGTAATGTTAATGGCAGTGTAGATTACTTTACCAACTGTTTAAAGTATAGAAGCAAACATAAAAAATTGAATGTAAAATCACATCCATATTCAATTGATTCTTCTAATAAAGACAACAAGGATGAAATGAATCATTCTTTGAGTATTAAGACTGACAATTACGAGCATAGATAATGGTATAAAAGTAAAAAAGTAAGGCTAGGGCGTGGGTATGGGAGAGTTCACACGTGTTGATAACGGTATCGAGCCGCCATCAGACGTACAGGGAGGGCACGCATCGTGTGAAATGTACCTTACATCTATTTTAGTTATAATTAAAATCATTATAATTAAAATAATCATAATTTTATGAGGCAGTATTCCGCGTAGAAATGGCATACACTATAGTATATAATAATACTTCAGTAACTACGGGAAGGAACTGATTCGATCAAGTATGGTCAGGTATACTGGATCGCGAGGTCGATTTATAAATGGTAATCGGCATTGAAACGACAACCTGCTTGCCCCTTTACGATGTCAAGGGAACGTAGTAACTGACTACGGAAATTTATGAGACAGAGTGAAATTACTCGCATGTTGAATTCGTCTTCGAAGCAGACAGCACGGCGCGGTTAATATCATACTGAATGACAAGGCTCTTCATTTTTGGTTATCAACACTGAGATCAGAGTGTGAGAGTGGAAGATATAACTGTTTTAATCTCCATAAGTGAGCTGGATTGTCCTAGAACTAAATACTTTTCAATTATAATATAGCAACTGTTCGCTACTGAGGTTTTCAAAGGGATTGAGCTTATAGAATTATCATGAATCATACTTGCTAGCTCAATCATTTATTATGTGTAACAGTAGTCGTAGTGATGTGCGTCAATGATTAACTACGTCTTAAACTTACCTTGCCTATGAAGAACCGCCTGTAGTACTTGGCGGTATCATCGGTGTCGATTATGTACCGGCGGGAGTTGTGACGCGGCGTGCCGGGCTGCGCTCGCGCCTCGTTCTCCTCGCCTTCGGGGGGAGTATCGTCAACTCCATCCACCCAGTACCCGCCGCTAGGCGGCAGGACTATCGTCGGCGGAGGTCCTATAAAACAATCGTGACATTGAGTCTGGGGGAATAAATTAATACTACTACAACGTCCTGACTGTACGTAACGACTGATACTAGAAGAAATATCTATCTGGAAGAAGAAAACCCGGTGAACCGAATCTACATAAGTGAGATAAGGACAGGGCAATGTGATGACCACTTTATACGTATCACAATTAACAATTGTGCGTTGTTACATTGTTTTTTAGGACGTGATCAAATTTGCGTTACAACAAAGATGCAGTGTGACGAAACATGAAGGTTTCTTTTGTTATTAAAACAGTTTTACATCTTAAGGAAGTCACGGTAACGATTACTTGGGCATATGAATTTAAATAGTTCGTGACTGACCCTACGTTCGATTGTTTTAACATGGTTTGAGCCAGGAACGCCCAATTTACGGCCCGCACGTCTTAATTACTCAAAAAAGTTATCAATGACTATTTCGACGACGCATAAGTCGTCTTGAAAAATCATACTTTTACAGCATTGGTTACATAAAATTGTACATTAAAATACTGGCATAAGTTTCCGTAACAATAAGCAATACGCAACTTCACTGAAATTGCCGTAAGAAGACATCAAAAAGATATTAGACATTGTACGTGTGGCGTTTTATACTTAAGATTATAAAGAATAAAACCAACATTACTAAAAATTACTATAAACGACCTAAATAAATGGAAACAGTAAAAATAACCTGAAAAATATTGTTTGTAAGTAGTGTACAAAAATATTAAGCGACCCACTACATTTTAATTTGAACAGCCATGTTTAAAGCTGTACATATTCGTGTAAACTTTAACAAATAAATCCTCCTTAATCATGATTTAGTCTTGGGCTAGTCGTGAATCAGTTTAGGAATGACCTTAGAGCCTGTTAAAAAAAGCAACAATAATTTTGCGGTAGTAAATTTTAAAAGTTTTTGCTATCTTTACTACGGTAATCAATTGTTGGTATTCGTGAGACAAAGGAGAGAGCAGTATCGAGAGAACCTACATATTGGTAGAAAAATATACAAATCCATAATAGCAGCAACGATGCTTGCAATTGCGATATGCAATATGGTATTCATCATTTTTCAAATATAGCTTCATGCTTCCGTTTTTAGGTCAATAAGACACTGCTTGTGGGAATTCCCTACGAGTCTTGTATCATGTGTGTAAATGTCACCGATCGATAGTAAACTTCGACACTTTTGAATCAATCTCTCAACAATATAAATTAACAAGTCGAGTGATTTAACTTATTTTATCTGGACAGTTAATAAAAAAATCAAACTAATCTTTTTTTATTTTTTATTTTTGCGACAAAGGGAGTGACCATTAAAGTCAATTATAAATTAGGTTTGCTTGATAAGAAAACATTAAAGATTATCGATAATGAAACAAGTAGAGAGTTTAATTACGTTTATTTTGATTTGTTCAATTGACTATCAAGATTTATGTGTTCTAGTCAGTTCATAAACTGACACAGTTTACAATCTTTCGGTGACATATTATGTGTTCGTATACGTATTATACAGGGATAGATATATGTATGTTCAGTAAGCGTAGTGCAACCTATTTCGTTATTAATTCAAAACCATCCTCCGTCGAGGGACTGCGGCGTATTCGTGTCACTGAAACTTAGCCCGAATGAGTTATTTATTACAATTCTTGATGTAGTCTTTATTATTTCATCTAGAAATAAAAAATATATTTAAAATATTCTAATGATTCCTTGTGTACAATATGAGCAATGGTGCAAGCATTTAAGTAATTATACTTAAAATATAGTTTTTACTAATATACAATCTGCAAATTGAAGATAGAATTTCTAATTGAAGTAATAGTACAAAGAGAAAAACATACCTAAGCACTTCATCGACCTAACCGTAACGTTAGCAATTGATCGCAAAACGGCAATGGGAATGAGGTTAAGTCCTTTGTCCATTTTAAGCGGCATTTAATTTGAAACATGGCGTCATAGTCTAGACTGGCTTTGTGGACATATTTTTACAGGGCTTTTCAATGCTCTTGTGTCCTGCGGCATTGTTCCGCCTTCCTGCAGCCTCTCATAAAGCCTGCACTGCGCTTGTATGCAAACCTTTCATATTAGCTGGACACTCGGTACTTTCATGAAGGCTTTATCATTGATCAAACATTTTACGTCCTATATTACGTAATTATGCTTTAAATATA
The DNA here is from genome assembly GCA_003118335.3 of Papilio memnon. NCBI lineage: Eukaryota > Metazoa > Arthropoda > Insecta > Lepidoptera > Papilionidae > Papilio > Papilio memnon. The sequence continues at coordinate 2,663,261 of LD688935.1, forward strand.
ATTTATGAGACATATTTATGTTAAAATCTCGATTTAATGTCATACATTCAGGGGTTGACACAAATTAAAGTAAATTTTTGACGTCTGACAGATTGTAACTGCGTATGAAGCATAATGTTTTGAGATTCGTTTCAGAATTAATCTTACATCTTTGTACACAGTAACATCTAAAAGGCCTATCAATAGAGAATAAAAAAGTTGATATAAAAAATTAAACACTGAAAAAGCGCATCACTAGTATGCAACTCAATAACTCTTGATTCGGAGTCGCATGGGGCATGTGATTTCCCAAGATATACGCATAGCCCGCGCTCACCCGCCGTCTAATTTAATTAATGCTTTAATCAACTAACTAGCACTGAGGCGTGCGATGTTTTTACTTGGCTAAGTTGAAGATACTAAGTACGCTCCGAGCAGCGGACCGCAAGACAAAAGAACAAAAAAACTGCAGCAAAAAATGACAGTGTTTGTAACGTTTGCTTTACAATCTTGTGGCTCAGTTAATGTGACGTAATTTTTAATTAGTATAAAATGAAGATAAGGATCGTATACACATTTAATGTTTTATTTTTGGGTAAAGAAACATAACACGCTATATTTTCTGCTAGACAATTTAAAGACTTTTCGAACACAATCTTTTGGCTCATCCTATTCAGTGAAGTATTTGTTGAATGTTGTATACTTCAGTATTTAGAAGTTAGGTAAGAGTAAATAGACTGGTATAATATCGTTCAAGAAATAATTTATCGTTTCAAATGGCATTAATCTAAAGGAAAGAGATTGCACTTTCACACCTCTGAGCATTTCCTTTGCTTTCTCTCCAACAAATGGTCCACAACAATGACGAAAGCCATTGCAGACACAATACATTAGTACAGCGGACGATTATAGATTATATAGACGCTTTATTCGGGACTTTTAATTCCTTTTACGGTATGTAGAAGAAAGTTGCGTTTCCACTATTAGATATCAAAGGATTTTCACGTGGTCAAGGTTACATTAGCACCTGAGCTATACAAACCTGGCTTAGCGAGAGTCTCCTCCAGCAGTTTTCTGCTCGCCTGGCATGCGGCTTCAACCCTGCGCTGTGCGGCAACCGCGCCAGGCGACGGCGGAGGCCCGTGCGGCGCTGGGACTCTGCCCTCGGCATAAGAATGCCTTTCCACATTGCCGCCCACTGACACCGAGCGACGATTCTCCGGTCGCGACACCTGGTGACAAACAGTTACATTAATGATATGATATGAAATAGTTAAAGTTTTAAATTCAAAAAGTTATGAGACCACTGCTAAATAGTACTATATAGTTTTACATCAATTATCTTGCTTTTAAACAGATAACATTTTCAAGACACATATTGTATTTTAAATTCTAGGCTTTTATAAGCATTTAAAAAAAATGTTGATCTAATTTATAACCTAATACAGGTTCAAATAAGATCATAAAAGTTTCAACCGCAGTATTTTACACGGCAGGTGTAATAAAATCCTTTGAAAACACCTCGCCTTTGAAAGTCTATTGCCGCACGCTCATATTTACTGCTTAATTCGCTTAATGAAAATTCCTTAAAAGTCGTATTTTAAACGACCCTTCACGATTTACGGGTTCGCTTGAGAATATTCAAGTGTACGGCCTTGACTGAGCTTCTACTAACTTTATGGCTTAGACTTAACTTGAAATACAAGAATAAATACATAAGAAGATTAGACTGTCTGCTCACTTGAAGGCCTTACGTGTTTAGCTTTAAGAAATGTTTGTAATTAAGTTTCGAGCAAGCGGTGCGTAAGCTACTTAGATTCATACAAAACAGTTAACAAAATCAATAAAAAAATATTACGTTCGTGGTAACGTTTAACCAAGAATTTTCACAACACTATAAACCAAGTTTTAAGAGATATTAAAAACAAAAACAAAACAAAACACTGATTAAAAGCAGGAAAAACTAATAATACATTTTAATAGCTAAATGAAGTGCTAATTCACAGGTTATTGAACCCGCTTTTAGAGAATTCATCATTGTTTTTAGTTAATAACCTTTTATTATTAGCATAAAATGTCTTAACGGTGTATTCGGCACTTGTATCAACGCTACTCGTATAGTTAGTTGTCTATTCTTGTAGCAAATACAAATTATTTACGTGCGGAATCCCTTGCCATAGTTCACCTTCACAAGGGAATTGTGAAGCTCGGCTCATCCGTGAAATTGACGAAATTGATACCAGAAAATCGACCGCTCCATAAATCTACAGCGCGGTCGTAAACACCATCAAAAGTTTAAAATTGGAAGCCGACGGAAGCATTAGCCGGGCCGTTGACAGCGACTCGAAACAAGTAGCGTGGAAAACGATCGAGTTTTCACTTTGATCAAATTAATGTGACGTCACGGACCTCATGTTTATTTCACACACACATATCAGTGACCATGTGTACAACATATAAATGTTAAAAATATATTCAGAAAATAAACATTCATTGGATTTTATGTAGTTGTAGCTGTCGCCCGCGACTCTGGGTGGAATTAAAAAATAATACTTAATTATTCTATTCCATTTCTTGTTTATGGCTCTCCCTCAGCGGATTGGGCCAGTGTCGAATACTTAATTAGCATGTGTGTTCTTACAGACTATGTTCTACATCTATGTCAATTATCATACAGATTCTTTCAGCCGTTTTTGATACCTTCTAACAAACATACATCCATCCAAACTTTCACATTTATAATATTATAGTATGAAGATCACAAATACATTTAAAATTCAATCCATTGTTCAAAATTTAAAGTAACTTATTTTGTAAAAAAAAAAGATAACATAATTTTTAAGGAATCAGCCAAAAAGTTTGACGAAAATAACAATTTTCCAAAATATTTTTAACAATGTATTCGTAAAATGATGTTAAATTCTAATAACATCAGTATAAAAGAAAACTTGTTAATAATTAGTTCTAAATTAAGAATTATTTTGATGATTCGCGGAAGTTTTGAGCACTTCCTCTTATGTTATTAAGAAGTCAAGATTTCTTCATCTATGTTAAAACACGAATTCTTTAAAAACTTCCGTTTCCTATAAAAATCAACCTTGTATTGTGCACAATTTCACGAGATTATTGACATGAAATTGATACCAACTTTTTCCAGTAAATTAATAAGTATCAAGACAGACAATTTAATTTATTTTAATCGCTCTTAAAGATGTGACTTTAAAACTACGTTGTCTTGTCATTTTTATCCTGTGATATGCTAAAAATCTCGAAAGGTAAGGTTCATTTCCATTATAACCAGCAAGGCTGCAAAGAATACGATTAGAAAACGTGAGTCATTTCGAAACAGTGATGAAAAAACTAAAGTAAAAACGGACAATGGCAATTAAAGCGATTAATTATTGCACATGGACCGTAATTACGTGGATTTTACGTATCAAATGCCCGTATTTGTGCAGATTTGCTGCAACTTACATTTTAAATCAACGACCGATTATTCAATACATTGTTAAAGACTGAAGAATATTGAAAAAAATCTGTTTATTTAAAACACAATACAACTAAAAATTAGAAACAGAACACTGATTTTGGGTGTTTTAAAAAACAACTATTTAGTTTCATCGCCGTCTCTTTTTATAGCATCGATAACGATATCTGTATAATGTATCGAAGCAACACATGCTTATGAAGGTAGTTAAAAATAATCTTCCATCTGATTCAAAGTGTTGCGCCGACTTCTGTTCGATGTCTATATTTGGTAGCTATTTTTGTATTACAGATATATTTCCCTATTGGAATGGAAAAGAATTCGGAAATTGTAAGAATAAGGCACAATTAACATATTTTAGAAATTACAACTATGTACTTTGAAAACTAAAGTTACTAATACATTCAGTTAATACAGTACTAGATGGCGTTATTTCAGCAATGTGAATTGCAATGCTTTGGATTTGGAGATCCTCATATAACTTTTTATTATTGAACATTGATTTAGAAACACACATTAAGGAACAGTATTAGTAATCATAAATTAACACAGAGTGTGGCTGTTACAGGATTGTTATTAATCTAGCCACTTCAAGTTGCCTTGGTCTAATATTTTTAACTGGTATGTCCATTAAAATCTGGAGCGATAAAAAAAAGATCAAAAATGAAAAATCGATGCATCTAAAATATCAAGCGATGTACGAATTAAACATGGAAGCAATATTTGTTGCAGGAAGCGATGCGGCGCCGACGACCGATGATTGGTTTGTGATGGAGAGTAAATTGCTTCGATGCGGCCCGCGACGCCCGCACCGCCGTAGACGGCCCGACTTGAAATTTTATTGAAAACATTCGACCCCGTAATATATCGCCAGTGCATTTAAAGTGCAGAAATCTAACATGTTTGATGCTTTTGTCGAAGTACAGTATGCAAAAGTTGATAGAATTTAAAGTTATATTGACTTCACGTCACAATGTAGTAAATTAAAAACTAGCCACGGCTTCGCCAGAATAACAAAGAATACAAGTCGAATTTTGTAAAAACATTGTAAAATGTTTCGTGAATTTGTAAAGTATTTACTGTTTATTGTCATCATTATATACCAAATAATAATATTTGTTTAATTGGTCAAAGTAATACTTAACAATATCGACAAAGTTCTCGCATTGTTCGTCTAGGTACTAGGAAAACAGGAAGACCCCACTGTAGATGGAGCGACGACCCCTCTAGTTATGCAAAAAGTCAGCGGATGCAGATGTCTTAGAATCGTACTTTGTTGCAATATGATAGTTCACTGTCCTACTAATGATAAACTAGAAAAACTCAAAATATTTTCGTACCGTTCCTAACTTTACGCATTCAATTGTTTGGAACTTACATAAAACAATATAAACCATAGGCTTAATTTAACATAGGTTCTGGTCTAGTATATTTTATTGCCAATCAATGTTCTACAATAGTTCAGTTTATAAAACTGTTAGTATGCAACACACAATGCAGTCCGACGCACGTGTCCGCAGTAAATAAAGCTAAGCTCACATTATCTAATTACAAACACCCGATAAGAGATAAGGATTATTTTATTCGCTTTCCTAACATCGCGCTTTTGTAAACCTGATATAGGTTTGTGTAAGGATGTGTAATAGAAGCGTTTACGGCATAGTAATTAAAATGTTTAGATAAACTGAATTTAAAACACGTTATGTTGTTACGTTTCTACAATAATTTATTGAGACTTGATATTTTTGATGTCATTGAACAAGTATAGCAATTTTAAATAGCATTGATTCTCTTAAAAACGATGTAATCTTTGTATTCACTGACAAACTCTTACATCATCAAATATTATTTCACTGTGATAAGTATAAAATATGAACTGACATCTGTCAGGACTCGTCATGTGCCCGTAATGAACCCTTCATAAGAACGTCTTCTAAACTAGGTCGATGACGTCACAATAAAATTAAATTTTGAAAATGGAACTCGAGCGTGTTTCATAGATAAAGTGTATTACTCAAACAATCGTTACCACAAACCGGTAGAAGTTCCTCAAAAGGAGTATCTTCAGAAGAGGTTCGTGTTGATTAGGTGAAGGGAGTCGGTGTGCACATTCTCCTATTGTTTGGCGTCAGATATAACGATATTGCTACGCCATTTACTCGCTAGAAAGATAAAGGTGTACAGGGTGTCTAATGTCTCAAAGACATTACTTAAATATTCCACATTTAAGGGTCTTAACACAAGATTAGCGTGGAGTTGTTCAATTTCATAATACAAAGAACTCGTAAGAAAGAATATAAAAGTGTATTGCTACGAATTTTAAGAATTTGTTCTTAATTTCTTTATTTTGCAGTTAATTTTTTTTTTTTCAACAATTGTGTACCGTAGATTAAACTGCAATGCGCCACGTCTTTATAACGAAGACTGCTTTCTATGCAAGCCCAAGTATAACCCAAGGTCGGAAAAGAGATGAGAATTTTTAAACACTAAGAAATTCAGAAAAAGTATTTGTACATTTAGTACAAACAAGGTGAATAGAGCCCATTGACATAATTTCTGAGAGAAAAATAAAACTGAAGGAGGTAACATTAAAAAAACAGATAAGAGAGAAAAGAGAGTTCTTCCTAGAGCCGTTGCTCGTAATTGCGTTTATCGAAGCGTTAAATGAGCGTAGCAATCTTTAATCAGTCTTAGCTCCCCTTTTTTAAGTTACGCCGCGGTCTTGTTTGTGAAGTCTTCCTTTATTTCTTTTACAACTCTAACTCATCCGGTATTGGCGTAATAACATGCCTTATTGGAATTTTCAGTTTGCACAGACCAGGCGTAAACAATCTCAGTTCGCGTTGTATGTTTTGTATTATACAATATTTCACTTGGATCGGCATTGACCTAATTATTTTCAGGGAAGGGATGTCAAAAATAAAGTTTTAATTATTTTTTTATTTAGCAAGTACTGCCATACCTTAACCTCATCTACATAGGTCCTAATATGATCGTGTATCGTGAATCTGTCTACTATCCAAATCCAAGAAAAGAAATTATTGGATGTGTTGAAAGAAGATTAGCAATGCTGTTATTTTGTGTATTGGAATTTTAAATGTAATCTAAAATTAGGCTATTGAGATTTAAGATTCATTTTCTTTATTTTCTGAATACTATATCAAATTATAAAACTCTAACAATTCTTAAACAAAAAGAACATGTACAAGAACATAACTATAACATTAAAAACGTAAAAAAACTTCGATGCTCTGCTGACGCTTTAAATCCAAGTTATTACTGTTTATTCAACCAGAGATATAACAATCGGGCATATATTTCACGGTACCCGTTATTATAAACAAACTGCATTGTCTATAAAGCGGGCTAATAACGCCTCAACGCTAGCAAATTATCCATTGTTTTCGTCACTGACATTAAAGATATACAGTCCTCTCTCTTTGAAGACGGTAAATCACTAGTGTAAAGAACGTTTGTACGGAATCTTTGATGTAAATCGAGTTTTCTGTAATTATTGATAGTATGTTACGTTTGCTTTGATGTAATTTTTATTTTTAAAAGCAGGTATTGCTATAGAATATTTTGGGTCTTCATTTGTCGATACTGATGAGTAAATTCTAATTTTAAATGACATATGCACTTAAATATCAACTACATTTTCCTCATCTAAACATAATCTATGCCTTCAGTATCACATTTTTCTTACTTTTAAATTCAGTTCACTTCATATAATTGGTAATAGACTTAGGATCAAACAGTTATCTTATTTTTGCGCCACCATCAAAATTACCAACTCTAAAAGTATTGCTACATTTTAACTTATCAGCAAAGATTGAAATCAAGAAACAACGTAACAGTACGTTCAGTTCGCACGCTTTGACATCAAAGAACAACAGAAGCGTGACGCAAATGCGTGCTTCTGTTAGGCAAGTCTTGTTAATGAGTCGTTTTGTGACGTTTTGATGGTTCGTGATCGGTTGTTGCCTTATACCGTGAAACAACATTTCACTGACAATCTTTTTTTTAATTCCAATGAGAGGAATGACATGTGTTTCCTTACATGTACTTCGGCAGTGGAAACTAATGTACGTAGCATAGTCTATAAATATAAGGCCTGATACGCTCGAAACGTTTGTGCATCGATTGACATTCAAAAGAGCATTGAATTGCGGTCTATATTTGAACGCGACATAATAAAGATGTCTGAATGTGATCATTGTATTCAATAGTACGAGGTATTGTACAAACTTAGATATGTAATTTTCTCTTTAAGTTATTAAATTCTCAATGTAACTTATGAAATATATGTTAATATTAAATAAACCATAGAAGAAGTTTATGTACTTAGATATGAAATAAAGTGTTTTGGAAAATCTGCAAAAGGACGCAACGATTCTGAGCTTCCAATAGCCGGTATATCGTACACTAGTTAACACGCGTCATGTAACCTTAGATAGTAAAGTGAATCTGGCCTTCATTCACGTTATTCACAATCGTCAGGAGCGCACTCACAAAGGAACTGGCGGGAACGAGGATTGCATCGATGTGAACAAAAATGCACGGGGTGCTAATATGCGCTACGCTACCACTGAATACTATTATGAACGTATGAAAAGGGAGGTTATTCTGAAAATACAGACGTAATGTACAGGCGCATACACGCCTTTTAAAATTTTTCGAATTTCCATTCCTCGATTCAAATTTTGACAATCGAGATCTTAAATTAGGTGTAGCTCCTATTACGATCTGCATAAGGTATAGATTTATATACTACTTAATGGATAGTCTGTGTCTGAATGTCTGTCAAATGTGACGGAACTTACCTTGTGACAAAAGTGACATTTGTAGACGGACACGCGGTCCTTTCGGGTTAAGTTTGTGTGTCAGATAACGGTGTCGGTCGTGTCGTGGACAACCTGTTACCGAGTCGCGCTCGAAACGTTTTTTTGTGTAAACACTTTCCGCTCAACGCACGCGTATGTAAATTATATGCATGATAATAAAATTGACTTTCAAATATGACTAAGCCCTGAACAACTTTATCAAGGCCTTATTTATTAGAAAAGATTTTTGTAATTACCCATTTTAAATCAATTTTTTACTGAAACTACTGAAGTGTGTAAAATACTTTCAGAAATAAAACGTTTTGAAGAGAAGTAATTTCAAAGGTCAAATTATTCTGTGAATCTCCATAGAGGATGGTAGTTACTTAATAGTATTTTAGGATAACAGCTTGTTTAAACCACTATACATCTTTGTCTATCAGAACCATCGCATAACACGAATCATAAAAATAATGCGTCAATCAATTCTGTCGTCTACATTTGTTCGAATAGTTGAAGAAGACATCATCACAATTACGAAACAAAAACAAAAGACGGAGCGGATGCTACGTGATCTATTGTTGTCGCCTCATAGCACGGCGCGGTTTGTCGCGCATCATTTGACGTGCGCTTGAGATGTCACATAGAGCAATGTTTTATTGCTACAAATTGATACAGTTAAATATGCATCATCATCACCAGCTCACTAAACGTCCCCATTGAGGGGCTCGGAGCCTACCCTAAATAAGGGGTGACTAAGCCATAGTCAACCACGCGGGCCTAGTGCAGACTTCACACACATCTTTGAATTTCTTCGCTAATATGTGCAGGTTGCATTCACCGTAAGAACTTCAGGTAAATTATGTACATATTAAATTCGAAATAACGAAAGTTGTATATTTATATTTATATATTTATAGGAATCAAAGACTTGGTTAAATGTCCGAACAAATGTAATGCTAAAATCGGCTTATAAGTCTAAATTAGACAATAATCACTGACATCGAAATGAGACATTTAGAGCGGACGCACCTCTGACTAAACTATCTTACAACTAAAAATCGAGTAATGTGCGAACCTATATAACCTCACAGAATTCAAAGCGAGACTAAACAGTGTTGCGATAGTTTAGTTTCAGGTGCGCGCACACTCTTAAACAGATGCCTAGATGCCTTAACTAAAATGAACCGTTGCGGTGTCAATTAACATTCATAACTGAGATGGCTTTTATTCCACAGTGATGCACCCACGTTGGTCGTACCACGTACTTAGCCTACGTTCAGAGGCGCCATGTGACTTATTATCTCAAGTCTGATATCACAGAGCATAGCAATCTCTTAGTGGGTAGACAATCGACGAAAATATTATATCTTTAGACGAAGTAGTCTTTGAATTACAAGTTTCTGTAACATCGGCAATATTAACTTTTATACCGCATTAAAATGAATTTTATTTTAATTAATGCAGTTAATTTAGACTAGTACTTAAGAAGATTAATAGATTTTAATTAGCAGATCTCTAGAATTGAGAAGTAATGCTTTAATTCAAACTTTTAATTGAGAATTAAAAATCTCTGGTCTGTATTTTAATAGAAATTATTAATTGTGAAATTTTAAAATTTTCGTCTAGTTCTTTTCATAGATAATTAAAATTAAATACTTTTTATAAAAGTATTATAATAGGGGAACCCTTAGTAAATTAAAGCATATTACATTTCAAACTACGGCTAAGACTATGGCCTAGTCACCCTTACTTAGGGTAAGCTACGAGCCCCTTAGTAGGGACGTATAGCTGGTGATGATGACATTTCAAAGTACAAGACTCAAATACGACTGACAGGAGTAATCGATCGACAGAACACAGGTAAACCGCAAAACAAACAACGCAGCATGTCGGATGAAATCCAATCAAGTAATAAAATTCGCGGTTTATCCGAAACAAATCGAAAAATAAAGTAAAAGCCATCTGTCGCGTATAAATGTAAACCTTATAAAGGATGTTACAATAAAAGTTATAAAACATAATAATTTGTTTGAAAATGAAAATAAAATTTACGTAAACCATCTATGGGTAACACAATATTTATTTGCCCAAATATTTTATTATCCCCGACAGTGATTTACAGTAAATCCTTTCCTTATTTGATAGGTATAATTTTCCCATACATTTTGGTATTGTATGACAATTCGAGCAGCGTTGTATGTATTTGCACAGCCGTCAGTAGCACAAATCTTGTGAAATACGAAAGCGAAGTGCAGACTCACCGAATATTTGAGGATAAAAGTGTAGTAATAAAGCATCATGTTTACGTTATCAGATAAGATGATTTTTGTTTTTTTTATACGATAAGGTGGCAAACGAGCAAGCGGCCACCTAAATCCGCCGAAATGGCGAAGCGACCGCTGCCCATAGACATCCGCAATTGCAGATGCGTTGCCTACCCTAAATCCTCTCTCTCTCTCCTGTGTGGTCGTGGTATTGCACCGGGCGATCCGACCCATTCGTGCTAAGATGTTAAAGCGGGCTCTAGCACTGTCAAATATTTTTCAATATTTGTTATTACGTATGTAAAGAACAGTTAAATGAATCTTGGTAAAAGTAAGCCTAGACTTAAATAGAATATGGTCCGGAATAACACTTACTTAGGCTACCTAATTAAAAACTAGGAATTAAAAGATTATTTTTTAATTCCTCGACAAAATAGTTTAACCCTTAATTCGATTAGTATTGCATATCCAGAAATATGACTTTTCTAAAAAAAATCTTTTTGCCACAAAAAATTCCGTCGATTTAAGGTTTTATAAAGTTTTTTTAAGACTACTAAATTACTTTTATGCTAAATGATGACTTAATTGCTGTTTAAAAGAATGAATGCAGTGCAAAAAAGAATGTGTTATTTAAATTACATTTCTTCGTTCTATTAGAATGATTGACGTATGTTATAATCAAGCATAGAAATCAGATTCAGAAGCCGTGACAAGCGGGAGCTCGCGTGAGAAAGCCTCGCTTTTCACAGCCATTGTAGGAATGGACTGAACCCGGTCACTTAATTTCCATACCATATTTATGCAAATAAGACATTAAAACATCGTTAAAAATTCCCAAGACTGCATGTACGTGTGGTACATGTGTAATTTATAATGTTACTAATAGATGCGTAAATTAGCACGGGAATGTTATAAAAAAATGGACATATTTAAGACTTTAATCTAATAAATAAGATGGGATAAAAATTGTTAAAGTTGACAAGAGTAAATATTAAACGTTGCTTATTTATTCTAAGGACGGTCGATAACAAGAGAGAAGTAACTATATATCGCAAATGTATATTAAAATGCCCGAAACATTGTAGGCGAAGATTTTGCTTGGCTGCGTTCAATAACATCTTCATTCCAATATCTACAACAACAAAATACACATAAAAATAGGCCTTATAACAGAGTAAGTAATAACGAAAATTGCAAGACTACCTAACTCAAATGCATAGCCCGAAGCGAGGCGGGCGCGCAAGAATTGGATTCGTATTGCAAGATTTAGGTCGAATAGATTTTACTTCCACTGACAAAAGATTCAATCAGACGCCAAATTCATTATTAGTTTGATCTAGTGGAATTAGTTCGCTGTGCGAATGGCAGCTTCGTAAAGTTCGGTAAGCGATTTTATAATTAGACCCACATTCACTACTCGTCGCTTTTAATTAATTTGACAGTGATCGTTTTCATGTATTCGATTTTTTTTTATAATTGCGTAGTCGATTTCGTCTGAGCACTCCTAGTAACGCTAGGTTTTTAATTAATAGAATTATTAAATGGTTAGTTAAAACGTCCGACGTATCCTTTCATAAGTACCTATTAAACACTTTCGATCATAAATTACAAATAAATGTTGCCGGAATCCGTTTTTAAATGAATTGTAATTTTTAACACGTTAATTTTCTTTATTTCTTTTATAACGTTACTCATTTCCGAGTGGACAGCACTAAAACGATGCATGGAAAAAATCAACCGATTCAACGTATCAATTTACAAGAAGAGTCAAGAACAGTGAAATCATTTTCACAAAGGAAAATGTTATTCGAATGACACTTTTGACATAATAAAGACGGGAGCGTTTGCCTTAAGGGCATCTCTAGTGTATAGTTGACGAAGCCTCTTGAAGTAACAAAGCCTCATAAAATGAGACTCGGAAACCCGCAGGCTAATGTCAGGTATTGACAACCGTTTGAAGATGTTTCACTACTATATGTTACACTTACATTGTTCTCAAGTACTTTGTGTTTGTCCCGTTTGAAAGGTTTATGGTAACATAATATATGAAGGTATATTTGTGTTCATATTTAACACTAGCTATTGCTCGCGATTTCGTCCACGTGAGATTTAAAAAAAATAGCCTATGTTACTCAGCAATAACGTTGCTTTCTAATGGTGAAAGAATTTTTGAAATCAGCTCAGTAGTTGTTATGTTATTTTAATACATACAAAAATACAAATCTATCCTCTTTATAATATTATAATATTAGTATAGATAATATGTCACATGACTTGGGTACAGGGGAGGATAAAAAAATAAATTTAAATTTTATGTCTGTCAACTATAGATAATATCATTTTTTTAAATTTTTACGTAAAACCTTAAAACTTAACCATTACAAAAGCATCGCAAAAATAATAAGCTTTTCAACATAAGAAAGAGATTACAACAAAAGACTGCATCGGTGAAGTAGAAAAAAAAAATGTAACCGTGAAGGCTAAGTCTAGGTTAACGACTAGCGTTCTCAGGTAGGCGGAAGTTGTTAGTGAGTTCGTTCACCCCGGCGCTCCGCCCGCCCAAACAATGTCGCCAGTGAACATGGCCCATCCACGTTACTTCTACTATTGTTCATACACTGTATATAAAGCAATGCACTTTATAACTGAGACTAAGTAAAGATGTACTAAAACTTGGATTAATTCAATGAAGGATTGGTAAAAAGAAATAAACAAGCACAAGTGGTACAGAACGAATAACTATATTCGCTCCTTATGTATCGAAAAGATTTCCTACAGGCAAGTAAGGCGAAGAAAATTATGATTCAGAATCCTTACGTCAACTGCGCAGCGAAATGCGCTTTAAAGTGGTAAATGCGCGAATTATGTCGCTTTCTAACTGGGCTACAAGAGTTCTTCAGAAAGTCGAGCGACTGCCACTAATTGACGACGTTATCGACCACTCTGAGTTACGAGCAAACTTTGAAATTTTAAACTAGACACGCGATAGGCGTTGCGGCTAAGTTTAATATTGTACAAGTTTTTGAATACTCGATGTGGACGCTACTAAGGGATTGATAAAGTTTGTTTTCAATTCTATTATAACATGTTTTATTTTATACGTTTTTATATTTATTTACGGTATATAAGATCAACAAATGTATTCTCATTAAAAGACACATTACTTCGTGTCTAATTAATTAAATAAAGTAGGTCAAAAGTAATAAGATTACATAGTGTATTACATGAATATATACATCGAATAAAAATGTTAATAACATTCAGTGCGCAGTAAAAGCTGCGGGTAAACCGAGGTAGAGTACAACACTAAAACAATGGACGAACGGAACCGAAGAATTACAATAAAACATTTTTGTAAGCGAGTATTACTCGAATACGTTTCATGGGATTGCAGGGAAATTTTCACTCTTTAAAAAAAATAACCAGTATTCCATTTCATACAATATGCGTTATATCACGACACTGCAACGACTGAAAACGTAAAACGGACGTGTCGTAACACTGAAATGAAAAATGCCATTGCGTAATATTCAGCTTATATGAAATGCTCCACTTGCATGGTATATGAGTTTACTTTTGATGAATAGACCACAGCTTTAGAGACGCTGTCTAGAAAAGGAGCAACAACTAACCTAGAAAATTTTTGGGAGTAAAGATCTTTCACGTTACTTTAAGACTAAGCGCGTAGTTAGATTGTTAGGCGTTGTCTAACAAACTCATATCTTCAAAGAATAAAATAGTTATCTAATAAATATAAACTATAGTTATTTATGTATCTCGTTAGTTTGCTTGAGTTCTATAAAACATGAAAATTATAAAACGTATCGCATTTTCAACGCACATTTCCCCAGAGCTGAAACGAATCAAAAGGCAGTCGCTATCCACTCGTATTGGAATAAAAACTATTCCTCAATCCGTCTTCAGACTTAGAACGAACATACAATATAGCAGTTGCATATAGAAACATGATAGTATATCTGCATGAATACAGTTTCAGCTTTCAAATGAAAAATGCAGTACGAGCTACTGAATGCGGGACCGCGTATAGCAAAAAAATACTCCCAGCCGACAAAACAGCGGTTACGTTGCCAAACAGGGACGAAACGCCTCTTCATAATGCCTGCATTGTTGCAGTTTTATTATTCGGTTAATGTTTTCATGGCAGTTTTTGGTTAGACATTAAATGTAAAAT
>LD688935.1:2686183-2699087 GCA_003118335.3 Papilio memnon
AAACATAAAACATTACAAGCATGACGTCAATGTAAATATAATGGTGGAAACGGTTAAATAACTAACGAAAGGTATTCCAAAGCCACATTATCATGCCAATAACGGTATACATTAAAAAAAACTTGCTCCAGCTCTTTTACGAACATTATATCATATACTTAACGTAGTTATTGTCTAGATTATGTAGCGTTACAAAGTGAACGTCTGCTTAAAGATAATTTGTATGCGTTATTAGTTTTTGCTTTAATTTAAAAATTATGCAAGTTGCTAATTATTTGATGTTAGCCCAACATTGCTGTTGTGTTCTTCAAAGCGGCCATTTTGATTGTATATACAACAAACGGAGACGCATACATTTAAGCAGCAATATAATCGTTTCTTAAAAAGTACCTATACAAAAATATGTCGCAGTATGATAGAAATTTTCTGCATGTTCAATAGTTTTAAATTGATTTAACTCAGTTAGAGATCGCGTGACGCAGTGTCAATATTTAGTCCAGCGACCGTCTGTGATGTGCAGATCATATCTACCGTCAGATCACTAGCGGTCATTCACTTAACTTTCCAACATTTCTAATTTGTAACAAATATAGTTGATATCTTTGTATATTGAAGAATAAATAATTACGTAAATACTTTAACAAATCACTCTAATAGAATGATAATTGTGTTTGTTCGAAACATTTCTATGCACAATTTTTTTAAGACACGGTGTATGAAATTATTAGCGATTTAGTGGTAAATTAGCTTTCTCTTTCTTGGGCAATGATGAATGGACCGCAATAAAATGTTACGGAGATCACCTCTGCATAATCCACGCGGTTGCAAGTGCACTGGAAAGTTTTACGGCACAAGGAAAGTAGATTTCACTTCAGCGGCTCGATAGTGCGTATAGTCGAGTATGAGTTGTGGTGTATTGTTCGCTAACAAATGTGAACTTAATACGTGCAAGAGAACTGGTAAGATTACGCGACAGCTTTGATCATATCAAAATATTTCGAAACGATAAATAATAAAAGACAATAGTTTGGACTGTATGAAATTGAACAGCAGAAAACAACTTTGATGCCATAATAGAGACTTTATATCTTAGACATCGAAAATAGAAATTGCAGACAGGAATAAACGATACAATAAATACAAAAACAACTAATACAATGTTCCTGACCGACGATTTTCTGATTTATTAAGGAGATTTCGAAGTCTATGGGATGGGTCTTTCTCTGCTGGTTGTTTTTCACACATGAAATAGAAACTCGGAAAGTTTCTTAGTGGGTCACGCCACGCCAGTTATTTATAAATCTTCTACAGTCGCGTGCGATCGATCTTCGCTAGATGCATCTCTTCTAAATTATATTTCGAATTCCCAGTTTAACTCCGGATTCCAAACGATTATTTTTAGCACATCTTCTGGTGTTTTATGTAATTATTAGATTAAAAATAAAAGTTACACAAAAGTATTAAATTCTCGTATGTAGCATTAAATTGTTCCACAAAAAATAGTATTTTTACTTTGATACATTAATGTTTCAAATACAACGTACAAAAACCCAAACACAAGCGTGACCTTAAAGCGATTTGTTACAAAACCTTCACAGGTAAGACTTGAAGTTAAAGATATAAAAGTTACTTACACGCAAAAACAAATCATGGTTATCCATTAATAGTACACTTAAATTTAATATCAGCAACACACATTTCACTGGGCAATCCAACTGTAAAGTTAACCTGTCAGCAACTGTACGAATATAAGGCAAAATGCTGAAGTAACCGGTTGTAAGACGGCGCGAAGTTTATTTTAAAATGTAATAACATTAGCATCACAACCGATCCGTAAAAGACTTGCCAGAAAACTGACACGTCCGCACTTAAAAGGCGTACCACACATTATTCACTTCGTAAACAGTGACCATGTGTACACAACCTTTTAAAGTTCAGTTGCAAATGGAACTCCAATCGTTGACATGATAATTACCGATCAAAACATAAGAATATCCGAATTACTGATGATTATACACACTACCTAAAAATTTTAAAATCCAAAATACTTTTAAGAGTTTGATACACTGGTAAAATAAGAAGTAGTTAAGTACAAGACAAAAGGCACCCCTACTTCACGCGTACAGTCCTGTTCAAATTAAATTCATCGAATCACACCTTCTCTATTAAAGTTCTGAAGAAGTCATTTTAATAATAAGATGTATTTGAAAAATATAACAATGTTGAATCAGGAAAAGAAATTATAATACTAGCATCGATACCTCTAGATAGATATCCGTGTTAGAATTACAGAAGGTAACGAGATATCTCAACCTTGAGCACTCAAGATTACTGCGCAATGCAACGTAATCACTGTATACTTCGAATATCAATAAAAAAATACCAAGAACCGGCACATTTGATTCAGCTGTGAGTTCAAGACAAGGTCGCGTCGACAATTTGTTTACTCATACGATAGCCTCAAAGTGTTTGAACAGCGAAATTATTGTATTCAAATCCAAGAAACAGACATTTTCAACACACATTTACTTTATGTTGCAAGATACGACTATTGACGTTGAACGTTAAATCAAATAGCTTTCAATTCTAAATGATTATTGTATCATCTCGATACTCTCGTTAATAATTCTTTATAAGTTTTTTTTTCTCACATAGTTCATTTTAGACCACCACTAACACAGTAGAGCAGATAGTATTTATATTTAGAAACACCAGTAAAATAAACGTATTATTTTTCAATGTTCCGTTTAGTTAAACTCGTTGAGTAATAATGATCAATAGCAATCCGAACACCTACAATCCGAAGGATGCAAGTTACGACAGGAACTGACGCTGCCACTAATAGAGATAAATACGCCAATAAAATTAACATACAATATCCAGACACATCAGACAGGGAATACCTGGAAAACATATCTCATATGAATTGACAAGTGAGTGAACGTAACGTCGCAAAATCCCTGCCACGGCCAGGATAAAAACAATAGACAAAAAGAGCTTGTTGTTGAATATCCTATTTAGCAAACAACTGTCGCTTGTCTCGCTACTGTTGCGACACCGGCTGCTGATTTATTCAAACAGCAAGACGGTTACGTCGCTACGAATTATGATTTCATAATATCTCACAAACAAAATTACACCTTATGTCATTTTGATTGAAGAAAGACTTTCGTGGTAAAGGATTGAATGCTTCATTGTTGGCATTGATGCAAAAAGACATTTTGTGAGTCAGCGTAGACTGTTTACCTGTTTTTAACGGTTCGCTTGTACGTCTGCCAAAATTTAATTTGACAAAACAGTTTTTTAGAATTAATATTTAGCATGGTTTCCCTGCGGAGTGGATATGTTTTCTGGTTAGCAATTATTTTGTTTTGTAGTATACACTCAAATGTGTGCTAAATTTCAGATTCTTGTCATAAAATCCACTAGATTTAACTAACTTTTTAAATCTCACATATTAGTGTTATGGCAATAAAATATAAACTATATCTAAAGTATTGAAATAAATGTAAAAAACATACTTTTCTAAAGGAGATTACAATCAATATGCAAAAGACAGCCCGCAAACTGATTGCATCTTATTTAAAAGTGGACAATCCAGTCCGCACAAAGCAGAGTCTGGTGAGTCAACTTCTTGAATCATTTATAATCGATACGATAGTTCCAATAGAAATGTACAATACGCAATCCAAACCGCAAATGTTTGCTATAAAATATATAGACAGTACACGAGTAATACAATTGGTATAAGTAATTGCACGAATTTGTAAGAAATAACAACATTATAGAATAAAGACTATCGATATTAGCCTACAAACTAGCAAAACTAAAAGAATGGTTATAAATGTTGATGAAATGTTCTAGAAGATTACAGAAAAGAAGAAACAAGACGATTTAAACAATTATTATTATAAAATAGTGCGAAACTATACTAAAATACTCATAACTAACGATGTTTAGTACGTTCTAGTATGAACTTTATTAAAGAGAGCTCGTAATGAAAGAAGGTTGTTTGACGTGGTGAAAATTAATGATGCCTGCACTTGGTGTGCACCGAACACAATTGTAGCATCCTGGGCAATCTATCATTAATAAGGAATTATTGTTACTCTTATAACGAATAGCAGTCGGTCATTACAAACTACACGAAAGCCTTTATATGATAAATCGTCAATCGACATAGGGGATTTAAAAAGAACGATTTTAACGCGACAAAGATGGAAATATTATGGCATTATAAGTTTAAATTTGGACTTTCTCAAATGAAATTAGATTTCACGAAATGCTGATGTTTTGTACAAATTTGACGTGGAAATGTTAACATCATTACATGTTGTAAAGTAGTATCAAATAAGCACACACCTTACCGACCATATCAGCCCCTGACTCATGCATTTGAGTTGTAACTGCGAAAAAAACCTCAGACAAGACATTACGATAACCGCTTCCATTAGTAACTGATACGTTTGGTTACTTTTTGTCCAAATATCACGGTGGACAATCTCATGTTTTCGAACATTGGTCATTAGGTTTTTTACTCACATTTTTTGACTAGCAATTAGGTATAACGTCGCTCGATAGACGTGAGCGAGTTACTAAACTGTAGAAGACAAAATTTAGAAATTAACATAAAAGTACAAAAAACAAGTACAAGATAAAGTCAGATTATCAATTCGAATTAACATTAAAACTATTTACATTTGAAAATAGACGTATTTAGAATAAAGTCCTAAATGGAAATATTAAGCAAGTTTGGTATAAAGTGTTTCGTGTTCTATGTGAGATTACATTGTTGAAAGCGAAGAACGAACTAAAGTGCTTCGGTTTAGACGAGACCCAGTTGCAGCGGCTGGAATAAAATCGTCTCTAGAGGATGGAGATTATACGGATTTTAACAACAAACACAATGCATAATATTCTGCTATAAATTCATACTTCAAATCTTTTACATACGTATTCATTCTCAGATAAGAAATGCTAAGTTGATTCCTTACATGTTTTTCGCGCCAAAAATAATAATAGCAATTAAAGTTTTAATGTACCAGAAAATTATAAGGCAAAAGTTACAAATTTCTAACTAAAATTAATATCAGTTAAGATGATAAGTACTTCGAAGTTCAAAAATAGACTTGAAGAATCGATATAAACTGAAGATTTTCTCCGACTTAACCTTTCTATGAACAATAATAAACATCAACCCACGTAAACATCAAAAGCAATAAAGTCACGCACTTTTTATGCTCAACTCTTCCAAGATCACAGTTTCCCACAAAATTCTCAGCGTAAATAATGAGAAACTCTTTACTAAGTCATTGTCAATGAGAACACAATCAAAGTCGAAGAAGCTGTTCTTTGAATCCCAGCCTGGGAATAATTGAACAAGACCACAATAATCGGAGAAAATTTCACGCATTCATCAAACGATAAAATCATAAATCATTTATATCAATTCGCTGAACTCATTAAAGACAATAGCGTTGAAATATGCCGAGTAAGCAGTATTGAAGTACAAGAAAATATAACACAACTACAATATAATTCAATCATTAATCTTTAATTAAACATGGCACAGGTTTTATAAAATATTTAACTTTGTTATCACTAACAGAAAAAAAATTCTCTTCCAATTATTTCAAGAAATTAATTTGTTGATGCTACCAAGTATACAACCTTTACCTCTTATTGATCACTTTAATAAAAAACGTAATTTGAAACATCCATCTACTGTCTATGTCTATTCCAATTTCATTAACCCAATAAATATTAGACATAACGGATAATCTATTTTCAGTATTATTCCATTAATCATGTAAAACGATCATTCTTTAGCTTTTAACACCTTTGTAATAAAGACTATAATCGAACGACTCGCCTCATTTTAATACTGACTTAATCTACACCGTGGTAAACATAAAACAACGTAATAGTCATTTTCCGATGGTCGTAAAGGAAAGGGACGACTTTACAAATTCGTTTTTTTACGACCTTTATTACGGGTTAATGTTTGGCCTATTTCATTTAGTACTGGTTTCGTTATGGGGTTGCAAATCAGGGGAGGCGTATTTTTTACAATTGATCAAACTTTTACTGTGACTTATCTAAGTGTTGGAATTTTATTTGTTTGCCTCTAATGTGGCACATTGGCATAAACATCTATTTTTGTGTTTGCCAATCCGACGAAAAATCCCGCTACTATCAGTACAAATTTTCTAAATTTTCTATTCAGGAATAATCAATGAAAACCCTTGTCAATTTCATTCTAATACTATTCTTATTATAAGGAAATGGTACTAAATTTACTTAAAATACTATGCACGGCACTATGCATGAGCGTCGGTGGCTCAGTGGTTTAAGCACTTGACTTGTAATGTACAGGTCTTGGGTTCGAATTCCGCCGCCATGTACCAATGTGATTTCTCGATTTATGGATTTTTCATATGTACATAATTTACCCGACGTTCTTACGGTGAAGGAAAACATCGTGATGCAACCTGCACATATCGGCGAAGGAATTCAAAGATATGTGCGAAGCCAACTCGCATTGGGTCAGCGTGATTGACTATGGCCTAGTCACCCTAACTTTAGGGTAGGCTTCGAGCCCCTCGGTGGGGACGTTTAGTAAGCTGGTGATGATGATGACTATGCACGCAGTAACACAAAATAACAATTATGCAAATGACTGCAGCAAAATCGAGGTTGGATACGCGAGCATTGAACTAAGTTTACTAATAACTTTTCCAACATGGCTTTAACATATTTGTTTATCGTTTATAGAATTATGGCGGTAAAATTATGTAGTTTGCGGTTTCAATAGGTATGTTATATCGTGGTTTTAATTGAAGCTTTGGCTAGTGTATTAATTAATAACAAACAAATGAAGGCCGGTAATGTAATTAAGAAGAACAATGAACAGGAAAATAACCTTTTATTAGGTAATTGCATTCGAAGATTACTTCAATATGTTCTCGTTTAGTCATCTTTAGACGGATTCGTCAAATATTTCCTCCACATACCTTCTTTTATTGCGTATTGTCTAATTAACTACTAGGTTTCGCGACTCCGTCTGCGTGGAATTTAAAAAAAATCAAAAATAAGTAGCCTATGTGTTCTTCCAGACTATCCTCTACATCTATCCCAAATTTCATCGAGATCTGTATAGCAATTTAGGCTATAAACAAACATTCACTCATCTTAACTTTCGCATTTATAATATTAGTAAAAAGTCGTATAGATATTTAGCCGTTTTCAGTTTTTTAATTACAATATGACCATTGTTTTCACTTCTTACTGACATAGCATGTTTATAAATTTTCACAGTTCTATAAATGTAATTTGATCTATATTTATATTGCACAAAACATCTTTCAATGCACACATGCTCGTGTTGGTAGTTAAGCAGCTGTGAGGACACCTGCGTCGCAACTGTCTCCATGACTACATCACCGAAACAACGACAACATGGCAAGTCAAACATGACGGAAATTATTAACGGCTGGGTAACATTATCGATAAAAACCTATAGACGCCAAATTTTTTTATAAAGCTATACATTAATGTAGGTACATATCACTTAGTTACCGTATTCCGTCTATCTTTTGTGGTAGGTTTCGAGCCACTCAGGCACACATAAGCTGATGATGATGATTCCTTGTTCGTCTACGGGAATTTGAAAACAAAACGAAGTAGCTTGAGCTACGAAGTTTAAATTCTATGGAGATTTTAGAATTTTTGCCTTTGTAGAGTTACCAAGTTACAATCATCCACCTAAACGTGTGCACTTTTAATATTAAAGCTAGGTGATAATACTTATATCAAATAGAACTGTTTACGCATTTTCCTACAATAAATGAAACAATTCTGTACGTTATAGCTAAATATCATTGACGTTTTAACAGTTAAGTTTAACAGATAAAGTAAACATGGGTGATGTCATGGCGAATGTCTATGTTGACCGTGCCAATAGCATTTTACACAGGGATTAAACACTTCGACTATTGTGATACTAACGGATGGAAGGTCGGGACCTTGTAACACATAAGTTTAACGCATTAGTGACAGTAAAAAATGCTATTGTTTCTGTTCATACCTAAATATATAAACCAACCAACGAATACAAACATCCTTCTTCGTAAGGCAAAAGAGATACACCAATTTTGTATACGTTAAAACCCACTGACTGTTATAATAATTTTGTGTTTCAAATATATGTATATCTCGTGGTTAACACGCACATGTCTATTTCGGTATTGAATTCTGGAAAACCATTTTAATAAGGTAAATCCTTAGAGGAAAATTGATACATTGAAGGTTTATATTAATTCATTGCCTAAATAAATTAAGTTATTTCTATCAAATTTTATTTTATGTTATTAATAACACATGACCTGGTAATGAAAATTAATGTTTTTTAAAAATTAAATTTGTCTTTCCGTGTCAATTTGACTATTAACTTCCGAAATCGATATTTAAAAACCTTCGTTTTGAAGAAAATTCGAAAATGTAGATTATCTTTTTTTGGGATACATTAAAAGGAATTTTAGACGATTAAAATATAGAACAAAGCAACACTATACGTACTCGATGTAACAAAAGTGTTAACGCTGCGCCTATATGCAACATATTGTTTGGCACGTCGAAAGCCTTTGCTAGACGCTTGGCGTTTTGCCAGTCACATGGAAATTCAAACAAGGGAGAGACAGAGAATACTTTCTCGAACACCTAAGCAAGTTTAATTAACACCGTCGACTTACGTAAACGTTTATTAATTTTAAAGAAACATCATTCAATGTCTTTAAACAAAACTTACTTCCATCTATTAAAACGTTACTCATGATACGTCATTTCTATTGTATTTGTTTACGATTAAATTTAGCAATGAAATAAATTAATGACACGGAATAATACTGCGACAAACAAACGTAATTATCATTTCAGAAATACAACAAATACGCCTTCATATGCAAAACAAAATCGACTGCCAACTTATAAGAAGCTTATAAGTTGATTGAAAATCGAATCCAATTATAAGCTCGAAATTCAACTGCTTTTTGACCGTCTTCCCAAAAGAAGGAGGTACTCATTTCGTCTGTGTATATATATTTTTTTATATTTTGTTGCATCTGTGAGACGGACGACATATTTTCTACAAGTTGCTCGACAGTTACATTGGTGAAGAAAATTACTGCGCTACCATAAATGTATTTCTAATGCTACTAGCTTTCGCCCGCGACTCCATCAGCGTGAAAAAAAGCAAAAGTCTGGAAGAACACTATGCTCTACATCATTGCCGAATTTCATCGAGATCCGTTCAATCGTTTAGTCGGCAAACTCTAACAAACATCCATCCCTCTAAATTTTCGTATTTATACGAGTAATATTAGTAAGATAATTCACATGGACTACACATGTAATTAAGAAGAAAGTGTTTAAAAAAAACCACTATCAAAAGCGAAATGGAAAGTCATTCGCGAAATTGTTTCAAGTAACAACTATCTATTGAACACATTACGTTTTAACGCAACTTAAGACGGTTTTTAAAATGTATTTGGGATGCGATGATAAACAGCGCGGAACGTAAACCGGTTTGCGCAGGAGTCAGTCGCATCCGGTAGGATAGGGTTGTCGATGAATTTGCAAATTAATAAAATAAACTTGAATTAATAAAAAGATGATGACAAAAACATTCATGGTCTATATTGTTATTGTACTCCAGTACGTTTCATTTTAAACTAAAATATTTTTCACTGTATTTCGTATCATAGACAAAAACATAAATCCTCAATAATATTCAATAGAATTTATCATTCAAAGTTTTATAGTAAGACTGAATATTGTATTTCAGACTATGTTATAAAATTTAAAATGTTTTTAAGTATTTTATCAGCGCATGATGAAAGTGCATGCTTTCAGTAAGATATGATCTTTAATTTAAGGCTTATACAAGGGTCGTCGACCAGACAACCCTAAGGCTGTCAAGGGTGAATTGCCAAAAACTGTAACTGTAAGAATCCTACAAAGAATACGAAGACACGGGTAACATGAATACAAGGATATCAAATATTAATCATTTATTCAATAATGTTACCACTACAAATATGTAAAAAACATCAAAAAGTGAGCAAAACAACATCTGATATGTTTGATAAGAAGTCTATTATGCATTTAAATGGATAATTAAGATACTGCTAAAACCATTGTACAAAAATGTATATTTATAAAATAACCATAAAAAATGCGTATACTCGTATGTACAGTATTTAATAAATTCGCTCCCAATATAAATATCAGTAATCAATCACCGATAACAGCAAGGCCGTAAGGGCAACGTTTTGCAGCGTAGTATTCGATATGAAACATAAAATAAAATGTTCGATACCTCGTCGGACGAGGGTGAATCCAGAGGAGAGTCTCTGGACCCTCTTCTTTTCGCTGCAATAGCATTCCAAGACATTTTCCGAAACATTTTCGAATAAATATCCACACACCACTTACACCGAAAATCAAAAATCACATGTCAATGCGTTATACGTCTAAAAACACATTTAAAATTAAACATAAACTTTAACAACAACAGAATAACGTCCGTCCGTCCTGAATTAACAAAGGAAAATGGTTGTATGGAAACTAACATAATATAGTACGTTACGACTGATAGCACGGGGCACGAGCATCAGGAAAAAGGTGTGATAACAAAATAATTTACATATATTGTTAACGTTTAATAAAAACTGTATTGTACACCATAAAAAAGGGACACCGAAACTACGCAACTAATAAAATATCAATGATTGTTCTGATTACGTTACGGAATAAATCAACAAAAACGAACACAGCAAATAATTTAAAAAAAACTATAAGGTTATACGGTAAATTTGATACTCCACTGTTTAATTTGTTTATTTTAATTAGCAAACATTACTGGGTGCTTTAGGACCACCTCGGGATAGAGATTAATCAAAAATGGTTCAGGGTGACTATTCAAGATCCATCTTCTCAGAATTTCGTACAACGCTTGAACGTTACTTGGCTTAAAGCCGTATCATTGCAGTTGGTACATTTCTTACGATCGTGCATAAAAATGGTTTTACGCTTATGTTCCGTTTGGATCTCAAAGGCTTTAACTGAAAATTGGATTCTGTGTTTTATTTCTCGCTTCTTTTAATAATACGCAAGAGATTTTTTATTTAAATAATGTACAGCTGTACTTTATACTGAAATGCTCAATTTATGAACTCATCGGGTCTTTTCCTCTTTATTGGTCGGTAGTTAAAATTTGTTAATCGGTTGGAGGAATATTTTTCCTGAATAGAACTTTGTTTTTGTCCTACTCTTAGCGACCGTGTTATTTGTTTTTATAATCATTGTCTGTTATTACATTATTTACAGCTTCCATATTAATTATTTTTGGAATTGATTGTCTCATTAATTTAAAGTACTAACTTTTCTTATTATAATAAAAAAAAGATTAATAACAAAAATAAAATTTATTAGCAAAAGACGTGCCTCCTTCATCTTGCTTGTGTTTGGTAAAAAGCCATTCAATTAAACAAAGATTCGAATCTCAAGTAACGCATCCAATTTTCCTAAAAGTTCCAAACAAACCCGTAACAATGCATGGAACGAACAAGCAATCACAAAAGGCCTAATGAGTACTCGAAGAGATACTTCGCATTTTGAATGTTTTACGACTGTAACATAAAACATTTATTTTTATAATAAACAAGAATTGTATTAAAGAAAACAGACGGTACAAAGTTTTAACAACTGAATAAAACATTGAAACGAAACTTAGACTTCATTATTTCTTTTTGAATTAAAGATGCGGCAGATTTACATTCAATAAGTATTAAGAACAGGATACTGTTTCAAGTTTTAATTCGATTTCGCTCTAATTAGAATTTAGTTTTCAATTTTTAAAGATTATCAAATTGCTTCTACGAGTATATAACTTTTATAAATGATGATAAATTCAATAATTTCGATGTAGCACTACAAAGGTTAAGTTTTAGACCTCATCGTCAATAGAACGAAAATAACAACTATCAAATTACAGCAGCCAGACTAGACGTACACTTGGGAGACATACAAAATCTGCTATACATATTTGAAGGTATATGAAACATTTCCAAAAATGCACGGTGAGTTCCTTATGCTCTCAATTTACTAAAGTAAACGGAGAGCTAAAATGTGGTCTCAAAGGACAAAGTTGCGGCCGTAGCAAAGTGGTCCCGATTGAAAAGTTTGCCAGCGGGGAACCTCTCAGAGTTACGAAATAGACTAAGCTCATGTAATCAACTTTTAAAATAAAATATGTACTTATTTTGGTTAAAAGAGAAAAACGAAAGGATCTAGTTATTTTTTCAAAGATGTTAGACATGAATAGCATATGCAGTAAAGTGCAGCGTAGTTATTGTCTACAATAGACATACAAGGTTTGAAATATTGGAACAATACCACTAGCTCGGGCGCGAACCTCGACAAACTTTCAATATAGCGCAGCGAACTCCGAGAAACAACTTACAAAGCTTTCGAATGAGTTCATTCGATTCCATTAGTCGACTATTTCTCACAACTCAGAGTTGTTAAATAGTTGAATCGAGAAACAAACGTTAAATTGGAAATATTGCAATTAGAGTAACAAATTCTTAACGAAGAAAATATATTATAGTTATTACAATTAAAAATATCCATAAAAAGTGTTTCTAGTTCCAAACAATTGAGAAGCGTGAAAGCCTTTATTCACGTTTACATTTCAAATATTAATCTTCAATTTGCGTACTATGATACCAACGAACCGTATAAATATATACAGTTTATTGGCACTCCATATAACAGATCGCTTTGGCATACAAACCATTTCGATAACTTGCGATGTTTACTTCGATGCTCGCTTCTCTGAAATATT
>LD688935.1:2701497-2731642 GCA_003118335.3 Papilio memnon
AGATTTCAAATAATGTTCTCGATTGTGTTAACTTTCTAAAAACGATGCAATTACGCTTTCGCTACAACAGACTGCTGATAAAAAGTAACAACATTTTAACTCCGTACCTAAGTGGACAAATAACAATAATCTAAAGTAGTACAAAGACGTATTAAAAATTGTAGAAATATAAAAAATACTTTATCTTTGAGTCTTTTTTGGATTGTAGCACTCGACTTACTCAATTAAGGAAAAACGATAAAAAAAAACTCAAAACTATTGAATCGATTCTTGATATTCTTTCAGCAATAGAAATCTTTTATAACGCCGAGCAGCCTAGCCTTTTTTAAAATACGCCTATCTATATTTATCCACGCGAAGTCGGAGAGGTTCACTAGTATTCTATATGTTATTCTAAAACTGCAACTGACCTACTTCAATACATGTCCGGTATTTGAAAAATATATAACAACTCTCAACTATTCAAACGTGCACTCATGTTAGATGATTTATTAAAGCTACGTTTGAACTGAAATTGTTATGTTTTTATTGTTTTTTTTATTGCATTTTATATACGGTTTAGGATATTCATTGAAACAAAGTATAATGGACTAAGTTTGTATTGTAAAAGAAAATGACACTACAGTGTATCTCAGGTATGTTTACTTGAGTCAGAGACGACCAACAAAACCTGCACTCAAGTCAGCGCTGACGTAACTCTTGGCCAACTGTAACTATGACGGAAATAATTGCCGTAGTTTTTTATTTCAAGAAATGACCGTATCTAAATGTGTAAAATACTTTAACTACTGACCGAAAAATGTCGAAGTCCGATTGTTAATTTTACAATCAAAACGCCAATAGCAGTTTAAACAACGGTGTTGATATCATGGTTTCAATTCACAAATTTATTAATATGTTATTCGAGTAATTTGTTTAAAAGTCACGTAATTTGTGACAGCATTAACCGTGGAAAATAATGAAAAAAATATATTTTCGCGATGTTTTTGCACCGTGTTGAGTAAACATTATTCGGCATAATTAAACAATTTCATAAAATGCCATAGCTTGGCGTGTCTGTTAGCACGTCATGTTGCGTGAGGCAGTGACCGGATTAACTGTCTTCAAGAGATAAAACCTGTATGTTTAAAACAATACATCCTCCTCTTTATTTTCTCTACCACATTTAGATCTTTGACTACAATTATGCCATACAAAAAAATCTTTAGTATATTATGTAATGGTACACTTTTATCTACTTTTACCACAGACCTCACCAACACTTAAGCTAAAAGTTTTTATTTCAAGAGAATTACTTTTAAAAACAAAACAACCATTGCACCGTTATACTTGGTATCTGCATAATGCATACGTTGACTTATTTCTTAAAATACTCTCGGTACAGGTAAAATAACACGACCATGTTAACTGCGCAAAATAATATAGCTATTCAGTGAACTTGAGTTGAATACACATTTCATCGTTAGTTTTCTCGTGAGATAACAACATGGAAAAGTTAAAACATCAAAATTAAATTACTGCTATGATACAAAAGGTTTAATTTTTTTAAATTATTCGTTAACAATATAGAAATATAACCCTGTAATTTGGTTATTATTTCTAAAAGTAAATTTACATATTTCAGTACACGTTAAAGCGTATATCTCAACAAAGTTAACAACTGTTTATATGTCCCGTATGCCAGGCACGGATGGTAATGCCCAGGAGGGCTAAGTTTATTCCGCACGCATGTTTGCTGTTTAACTGTCATTCCGGACTATTTCTGGAATGAATTTACGAATACCAAGCCAGATAGATACTGCATTTAAGTACAAGAGCGTTTCAACATCGCGAACTAAAGCATAACATTAAATATTGTCATATTTTTTGGATTTATCTTTGGTCTAATATGGTCTAATAATGTATATCTTTGCTTATGTATTAAAAATACACTTTTTTTAATTTTAAAATAAAATATACATACATATTCTGGTCCTACAAATGTTATAGTACTTCAGTATTACCTGTAAACAAAAGATAAACATCAAAATTAATAATTTAAACAATGTAAAGTAGTGGAACAAAACAAAAGAATGGTGCGTACGCAGTCTACAAGTATCAGTTCCCACTATACGAGGTGTACAAGTGCCATAACCCCGTGTCAACACGTCCCACTTTAAACAACGTGCACCATAAACAATATATTATGGGACAGAATATAAATAAAGTTGCGAAAGCGGAACTCTATACTTTAGAAACAAAAGCGTAAGCCCAGCATTTAAAACGTTTTTTAAAAATGTTACACATTCATTTGTTTTAAAAAAACCATTTTGAAATCTATCTGTTTTATGTGCTATGAAATGTATGTTTTGTCGATATCATAGATCAACTAAAATAGCAAAAAAAGTTAGTATGTTATCTTAAGAAAACTGCCAGACCAACATAAACGGCTAGCAAGGATAGAGTGAATAACAGCCAATTAAGGTATTTCTGTGGTATTTTTATATTAAACCAATTATTATAAAACCAGTTCTGCACTTTTAGTCACTTCAGACAATGTAATTATAATTTTCCACTATGATTAAAATATTATGCACTTTTTTAACTGTGTTGTGGCACATCACTAGCCTACGAATAGATCTAAAAATTGACTCATGACATTTTTGTTTTGAGATATTAAGAAAAAACTCAAGATTAAAAAGGTGATAGCGATGAGTACATTTTGCATAAAACTAAGTTTACAAAAATTGTTGTTTTTCATTTGAAACAGGGCAGAAAGGGCCCCTCGATTTTTGTTCCGGGCCCACTTGTCTCTCGCGTTACGGCCCAGTGCGCACCCCTCGCGCGCTTTTATTAGCATTAGCTGACTAAGCAGGTCTCAGTTTACCAACTGCGAATTACCTGTCTACATATAATTTGGCTTTTCCGACTCATCGTTACAAAAATACAAATTATCAAGACGTGGTCCACTTGAAGATATCTTATTACGAAGATAAAAAAATTGTTACAGTTTATTTTGTCAATTCGTCAAAGCTTTGAATTTTGAACTCCGAACAGAGAGTCGATTTTTTTTTCCGATTGCATGTTTTTTTGCCTTAGTAAAGAATTAAGAGTGTATTCTAATCCAGAGGCGGGAAGTAACTGTAAATCAATGTATTGCTAGTAATAATTTAACTCCGCACTCTCTCATTATTTATCTGAACAACCACTAAGATTGAGTATTTTCTAATGAGTTTTGCATGTCCACATCGTAGTGAAGGAAAACAATTAAGTTTCACATTGGAAAGCGTGCCATAAGAAATGTTAATCACTGTGGAAACGCGATTGAATCTTATAATTTATTTTATTTGTAGATTATGTTGATAATCGTCACGAAAGAGTGGAAGTATATCACTAGAACAAGAACAAAAATTAATCAAAGCATCCGAAAGTTACCTGAATCTTACTAATATTATAAATGCGAAAGTTTAGATGGATGGATGGATGGTTGTTACAACTTGTAGTCTAAACTGCCAAACGCATCACGATGACATTTGGCATAGACGTAGAGGATACTCTGGAGGAACACATAGGGACTTTTGTTTTTTAATTCCACGCGGACGGAGTCCCGGGCGAAAGCTAGTTTCCAATAACCGTATGAGTAAATAAGACATTAAACTAACAGACGGTTTTTCAGTTTGTACATTGAGAATTGTAGTACCTTATTTCATTAACTTACGCTTGTATAAAATGTACTAACGTTCACATAATTTTTAACACTAAAATTCTACGAAATATGCAAGACAATAAATGTCGTAATAAATACAGTAGGTGAAGCACGCGACACCGCCACTGCCAGTGCGAAATGTATCCTATGTCATTTACGTAATGACCAATAGTCAAATTCAGTGGTTTCCAAAGTTGATTAGACCCTAATCTATGGAATAAAGTATCAAATTATTTACAAAGTTTTCGATTGATACATAAAAATTAAACCAAAAACATAATAACAAATTTATTTATACACTTGCTGTTCCCCGCAACTTTATCAGCGTGAAGTTTAAAAGTTCAGAACTTACGATCACTCTTTATTGCATCACATGTATGGTTTAATTTAATATTTATTTATTTAATTCTTTTGGCACAAAATTACAATACATTTACTTAAACTTAAATGTACTTAAATGTACACTTGTGGTTGGTCAGAACCCAAAGTTTGAGAATCACTGGTCTCGTTTGATTAATACGAAAGTTTGAAGGCCTTGAGAATTTAGTTTCAGAGTGTATAGCGTTTTCGTAAGTCTACCGAAGCCAGACCAGTGCCAAGGGTACGAATTGATACATTGTGTCAAGTAGCTTAAATTCTTTGCAAATACCAGTTTTGTTTCATTTAGATTCTTGACTTTCCCTTTAATAATACAGGAAAATTTTAACTAACCTGTTGAAGGGTAATCCAAGGTGAATATGGTTCTTTGTAACCTATTAAAAACATCTTTAGATCATTTTTCAACAGTTACAAAATAATTTAGTATCATACGCCGGAATTTTATTCTAAGTCGGAACTAGAAAACCAAGTACTTAAAGCACTGAACTCAGCCCATACCTTACTCTTGAAACACACTTCTTAATGAATGAGGTGTTGCCACTATTTACACATATTCAAGTGTACACACCACTTGCGTACAGTTTTTTTATCCTACTTTAAGGTCCATTTACATAATGCAAGTTTTTTGCCCGTTGCATACAATAAGTTATGTACGTAAAAATAAACACAAAGGCCCTAACCGAAGACAGGCAGATTAAAATTTTAAAGTATTAAAACAACTACAGAATATCATAATCTTTTTATTGCGTTATTAGTTATTGGCCACGTTATTTGCGTGCACAAATAATATGTTACGTAAGAAATAACTGC
The DNA here is from genome assembly GCA_003118335.3 of Papilio memnon. Lineage (NCBI taxonomy): Eukaryota > Metazoa > Arthropoda > Insecta > Lepidoptera > Papilionidae > Papilio > Papilio memnon. The sequence goes on from LD688935.1 coordinate 2,706,371, forward strand.
CGTATTAGAAAACACATAAATAGGAAATAAAACTTTAATTGATTGTTAAAAATTTCAACCTTTATCACTTATATAACAACATTTATAACGATATTTTAGCAATAGAAAACTTACTTTACGTAACTTGAAACATATAATTGAATGCTTTTATCGTTTGTTTCTAGAATACATAAGCAAGTCCGATCCCAGTAACAAATGGCTTGTAAATTTTTAATTGAACCGGCTCGTTATCTTTTTAATTGTAACCATATTTACTGGTCCATTATGTTGTGCAGTGATGGAAAAAATTACGCGAAAACGTGCTTAGGACAAATATTTTGAAGTCTTTGCCTTTTTGTACTTTAGATACATTTACAAGATTTTCCTTGAAAAATAAGAAAGTAAGAATGACAACATTTAAGGGCCATCGTATTTTCGCTTTAAATCCAGTTTCAAACGCTCCCTTTCTAAACTTGACGTAAGCGACTTTAGCAATGATCAGTGGACGTCTAAAGTTCTTCAATACCCCTGAACACCGTCCCCTTGATGGTACAAAGGAGTTACGGAACTGTCGGATCTAAGCTGCTATTGCTTTGTTTAAAGTTTGATCGCAGTTTGTTCGGTACGGTTAAAAGTTTTTCGAGAACGTTCCCAATTCGAAAAGTAGCAGAAAGTTCTCGTGCTAAAGTGTTTTCGATATAAATTTATATTTACTAAACAATTTATTAGAACTCTTACATGTTTTATGTAAAATTTATCAACTGTTTTCCACGATATAATAGGTAATTTTATCTATACTAATATTATAAAGAGGGAAATTTTGTTTGTTTGATTGTAATGAATAGGCTCAAAAACTACTGGGCAGATTTTAAAAATTCTTTCATCGTTAGAAAGGTAATTTATCGGTGAGTAACATAGGCATATATATTCATTTCTTTATTATTATTTTTAAATTTGACGTGGACGGAGGTGCGAGCAAAAGCTAGTTAATAATATCATACAGATCAGATTAGAATCGATTAGCGGTCAGCACTATACCCGATAAGTATAGTGCCGACCGATGACTGATTCTGAACAGAAGTTAAACCATTACAATCATCTTACTCCGTTTTCAATCTGAGCCTCAAACTTAGATAACAACGCTTACGTAGATCTTTTAGGTAGGCATACTGCCAAAATTTTAACGACCGGCTAGATCACTTGGAACCTAATTTGTTACCAAATATTAGGTCACAATGTTTTGTGGCAAGCAGCCAGTACACGCACTGTATGAATGTAACTTTACGATTGTTACGTAAGAATATTAACAATAGGAACTCATTCATAAAGTTGACAAGTCGACCCAGATTTGTACAATAATAAATATTATAGTTTGTATCTTGGATGTAATGGTTAATTAAAAATGTGATAAAAATACTCTTCGAATGAATACGAATGGAATCAAATATTATTCTTAAATGACAATTTAAATAAATCGTGTATTCCGTTTTATTGGGACATAGAAAATCCCATTATCATTCCAGACAGCTTAGTCCTGCGCTTGAATACAACTGTAATCTGGTCTAATAAATTAAATTAGTGTAAGTTTGACCTACATGGTGATTAAGGTTGGAACACATAAATCTGTAAACTATATGGCGTCAAATAAACGTACAGATATCAGTTTTATATTAAAATACAATTCTGTTTTAAAAATAACAAACATTAATAATAAGCAACTATTTAACCGACACACTGTTTCACTTGAGCATCATTAATTGGTCACTAAGTACCGCCCTTAGTGGATATTTAGTACGAAAATGCATTTGTCTGATACTAAATGACTTTGAATGTAAAAGTTAATCTACATGTATTAATTATGCGATTGCATTAGAAGGGAGGATAGTTGGCACTTTGTCAAACATTTCTCGGCATTTGTTCGGCCTTGTCAACTCGGTCAATGACTCCGAAATGGCCGTTTAACATTACAAAGATATAATGTATGATACAAAGATATTTTAACATACGGTAATGAAACTATTGCTTTAGTATTTTATGGACGTTTTTATTACGTTCGTTGTCTTGTATTTCAAAAGATATAAAAAACTCAAACTTCGTAACAACATCAAACAATTTTTTAATCTAAAAATTAACTGCATTTAATAAAGATTGAAAACAAAAGAAGAGAAAACGAAATCACAGAATGCTTTCTGGAAACTACTTCTAGATCTTAGTACAAAGTTTTTCAGTTTAAAGGTGACGAAAATGACATGGTCACATCAATAACAGGCGTATAACATACTTTAGCAACAAAAAGGTTAACGCACTAACATTACTTGAACAAAAACTATAAGATAAGTCGTGACAGATCGATGATGAATAGACGTCAGCTGACGATACAGTTTTACGATCTTCCAACAGTAAATCAAATGATTTCGCCGTAATATTCATGTTTATTTAGTAATCATTCGGTTAGTAAAAGTAATGAATAAAACATCGAGATAAATATGAAATATCGAGACATGTCAAGTCTATCAGGAAGTAAGACGCAAATAAAATTGCGGAAAAATAAGTGCATATACAAGTATCAATGCGTCAGTGATTGATCAACCTTCTATACGAATTGGACTTTTGAAACCCCCCGAAAATGCGGTATTTATAAATCGCAGTATTAAAAACATCTCTTTCGCTAATTTTGAATAAATTATTGTCTGTCACGACTGTCGTGTTTGCTGTAATGTAAGAAGGAATCATGGAACACGCAATTGAATAGGCAATGCTCAAGTGTCATTCAAATACAACACATGCGTCCCGGTTTTGTGTCTCATTGAAATGCGATTTAAATTGAATAGCTGATATCACCACCTCGATCTTACTAATTGCGTATTTGATCCCGGATATCCATCTGTACCTGGCAGAGAAAAGGGTAGTCGTTATTGTGTGATCCTTTCATAGTAATAGAAATTACTAAAATTAAAGGGCATACTGTTAATTTCTCATACTATAACCACAATAATGACTTTTACGTTGTACGTAGTTTAGTGGCTAATACAATTGTGGTCGAAAGTAAAGACTAGCTTCTTTGATCGAAGTTGAGAGACCGCTGATATCGTTAAACAGATTTATTGCAATCAAAATAATACATCAACGTATTAAAATAGATAAAAAGTTATCGCGTATTTACGATTCGGGTGCGAGATAAATCAAAAACGATAATTCCTGAAGAAATTATCTAGATATTGGCAATAAATAAAATAAATGGAATTGATACTGTGCTTAAAACTATAATTAATCCACCTAAATCATGAATAATTACTTGGCATTTCTCAGCATAAAGTCAAAAATAAACAAAATGAACAAACAATAATAGTTAACTAAATAATTTATAACTAAACCATATATTAAAGTTTAGTAAAAAATACAGTAACTAATAAAGTAAAAGAAATTACACCTTAAACATGATATAGTTTTCTCAAAGTTGAAAAATATCTTCCGCGTAAATGCTCCGTAACAGTAATATTCATTTATTACAAAGGTGAGAGAGAAACAAAAAGCCTTTGTGGAACACAATAAAGGGAAAATCCAGACTGAAATTAGAGGATTCCTTGGAATAAAGGAACCATAAGCCTCAAAATGAAACATTGAATATACGAATGAAGCAGAAGAAAATGCGAAAGAGATTTCACTAAAGGCAATTTTTTGATAAAACGATTTAGAAAATCTATCTGGAATTCTCATATAACGTAAAGAGTTCAGATATTCTAAGGAATATAAATGATAACGATGTTTGTGTCGAAATAAGCGATGTCATTTAGAAGCTAAGATATCTGCCGCAAAAGAGTGCCGAAATCTCCGCTTGTATAAATACAATTCCAACCTAAATGTGTCAGAGTCCCATCGCTTCTATGGTAATAAGTCTTTAGGGTTGCCACCAAATTAAATAAATCACTACCAGAATAAACATTGAAAATTAATCAAAAGGCGAAATGAAATAAATGTCCGATATCTTTCATATTTCAAGACATTATTCAGGAATAATAACAACATTATTTAAATTTACGGCATCTATCATTTTGGGTATCATTTTTGTTTTGACAGGTGTAAAATATTACTCCAACAGGATGCAATAAAGGAAAATTCCAAAGATAAATTAAAGGATACCATCAGAATAACAAACCACCCACAATAATTCTATTCGGTGTTATATGAATAAACATGCACGAAAAAGGTGTAAAAAGCTATAAAAATTGAGATTGTTTGCTATTGTGTTAAACATATTATAAAGTGCCACTACGAAAAAAAAAGCAAATAAGAAAAATCCTTGTGTCACGAATAGCGTAACAAAACGAGAAATATCAAAGAAATAACAACGGGAAAACATTGGAGTTGACAACACGTACGACAGCCCTAGTAATATCCGTTGTGAGAGTAATTGGAGTGAGAAATATCCGCGAGGCGATATACGCGGCGGTCGGCACGATTTTCCTGGCCTTTGTCCCGACTAGACTTTACGAGCGGCCCGTAACGTGTTGCAACAAGGAATACTGATCTATCGGAAATTTAGCTGCGTCATAAAGTCTCAGAGTCTATAGCTGAGGTACAAATTGGAAGGTGGACGTTCTTACGTTCCCGTCTTACCTATAATAAAATTCCTACTTCGAAAAGTACTCGGCTTCGAAGACTTTCAAATGTGCAACTAAAAAAAAATCGCAACTTTCACTTTTACATACTAAATTAAAAAATACTAAATTAAAAATTGGTAGAAAAACTGTGCTTTAACAAATTCATTTTTATTTCCAAATCTGATATTATCATCATAAAAAACAATGAAGAAAACTTTGTATAAACATATTTAGATGTAGATTTCCATCAACGAATACTTGGCTATAAAAATATTCCTGGTAAGTATGACGTAAATACATGTATCATATCATCTTTATGATTTCAAATTCCCGATTAAATGAATAATACAATACACAAATCATTACTGATTTTCCACGTCTACAACTACGATAAAAGCAATAACAAACATCTTCAGAGTAACTCGAATTTGACATTTAAATCTGGAACAAGCAGACAAGGAAGAAATGGGTTGGTGCTGTTAGTAGTAAAATAAATTTCATTAGAACAGGCTCAGTACGCTCGATTACGTCTTGGGTCGTAATTTTTCACCAGGCAAATGAAAGGCAATGTTCTGAATAAATGCAAAGGGCAAAAGTCTCCATAAATACAAAAACACTTCTTGCATATGAACATCTTCCTAGTAATCTAATAAATTAAAGGACTGATGTGAACCAAAACTGTAGAAAAAAGATGTTGGATTATTTCATTTGAAATGAAATTTTCTGATTAAAAATGTAACACTTCCACCGCCTATTTGTCAGGTCGTCAACCGACAACGACTTTATTAAAAAAAAAGTAATAACTTTATTGAACGATAAAAATTGCTACCATAAATGAAGCTAATAACATTTGCGAAGCTCTTATAGCCATTGTTACCGAAGCCATTCTCAAAGGTGGCCCCGTGACAGGAGCCGAGTGTTTATTAGGGTTGTAACATTTTAATGTCATCTTTTTATACATTAACCTTGAATAGCTTAAATAATAGAGTTAAGGTAATTTTATAAATTAGAATTAAAAAGCAAATATTCTTTTACACTTTATAACATTAAAAAAAATTGGCTCATTAGAAAAACTGATGAATAAAATTAAAAAATACAATATTTATTTTATTCTTTGGCGAAAACCTGGCGCAGACCCCACGTGAATGGGATGAGAATAGGTAGATGACGTAATTTTATATAACAAAATATGTAAAATTTTCATAAATCGATGATTAATATAACAGCAATGTAAAATGTAATACGCAACAAAGGCGTGGGCTTGGCGTACGGACAGTTAACCTTAACAAGGACTCAGGTGAAAGTGACCGACTGCGTCGTAAATGGATGATAGAATCGTAACCATTGATGTCTATTTTCGATACAATGAGTCATTGAACACAGAAATAGAAAAATTACAGATAGATTCAGCATCTTAGCATTTTTTGTAAGATCTAAGAAAAAAAAATATAATTGAAAATGTATGCAAATATTATATTATCCAAACTAAATTACTGAAGTAGTCCTTTTTGATTACGCTCATCCATTCTTGTAAGAACTGTGACAAATACAACATGGGTAAAAAATGACAAGTCGATCGATAGATCAGTAAGTCAAGAAGTCAACAAAAGTACATTTAAATCTAAAAATTGTCCGAAGGATGTTATGTGATATATGCCTAAAGGCGGACTAGCTAATACCGCGACTATCACAGCTCCACAAATTATATTTGTCAATCCATTATCTAGAATGGAGGCTAGACAAATGGAACGAGGACTCGAGATTCATATTACTATTTTAGCATTCGACGCGCTGAGGTCATTACCCTATGTTAGCATGCAAAAAAAACTAGGTAAATGTCTGATAAAAATTGCACTCAATCGCTGACATAAATACATAGTAGAAAATTAAAAAGATAAATCAAGCGACTCTTAATTAAAACGCCTTAATTATATTGCTAACAAATTACATTTTATCATGGTATCTCAATTTTAAACAGCATATTGAAAATGTTTATCCGTTTCATTTTAATCAGAACTTAAATATTTAAAAAAAAAATAACATTAAAGTCGTTAATCTAGGACGATCCGGGTCGTTGCAATCCAAATTTAAATCCGGAAAAATAAGACTTCCAACTAAATGGGTCAAAGAACACGAACGGCTTAATAATTCGAAGACATTTGGCAGAGGACCATTCAGAAAGCGGCAGCAGACGCCAAATATGTTCTTACTCATGTTTACATAACATCGGTGATTCATTCATTAGAGACACGACTGTCGTATGACAAAATCTGTCGTCACTAGGATGATTACATATTTGTGATTGCTAAATATCTTACAGTACCGAACTAAATAAAAACGTACTAATTAAAATTCTAAACTATGCATAAGATTCTTGGTGAGGGATTTGGTAAATCAAATTCACAATCCAAAGCAAATTTTAAATATTCTATACAAATCCTCAAACGAATTTAAACTCGAAGTATGAATAGATGACCTCATTAAAAAGTTACCACAACTTTATACCGACGAAATCTTGGCACAAGAAGTTTAATATTTTAGTTTAATCTAGTTTTTGGTAAATTTCACAGAACCATTAATAATTTTAACTACTGGCTAGTGTAATTTTGAACCAAAAATCGATTATAGGAAAGCCATAGTGTGTTTAAAAAGATAAGATACTTTTAATGTAGAACTATTTAAGTAGAAGTAGTGTAGATCCACTACTAAAATTCCATAATTCTCAAAAATAAGAGAAATTACATAAAAATGCTTAAAAAGCGTCTGTACCATGAAACCTTTATTTTAGATCTGAATAACACGTTTCAATAAACATTATTATAATGAACATTAAAATGTAAATATAAAAATCAAGTTATGAAGTTGTAAAGTTCATGCAGCATAAGTAGGTACATACTTAAAACCAATTACACTTAAGAAACTACCGGTTTAACTTAACAGTGAACTTGATGACCATAAACGTTAATAATATTTGGTCATTAAAATAACATTAATATTCAGTTAATGGATATTATTAAATTTGACAGCAATAATCATATGTAACTGTTAATTACCCACTACGGAAACTTATAATGTTACTAAAAAAGAGTTTCTAAGTTACAGCTTACCTCTTTTTGTTCTGTAGGAGTACTGGTCCTTACTCCCGTTATGTCTTTCCACCTAAGCACACCCATCACTGCGTGGCGGACCCACGACCCTCGTCTACCAGTCCTACCGTTCGACAGTTCATCCACAACACCGCACAGAACAGAGTTCACAACCAGCCCTCTACCGCCGCTACTCTCTTTATCATTCTTTAACGCCACTTCGCCGCTTATCGGTAATGATCTTCTCTCCCTCATAAAGCCTGAAGAAACTCGACCCCGTTGTACTTCAACGCTTTCCGAACCGCATCTTGAGTTCGCAATTAATCATAATAAGACTTCAAAGACGAGATAAATCTCTCAGCAAATCGTTTATTTTTATTATCACAATTTTCGGGTCGACCAGCTGTTGCGGCGACGGAAAGTTTTTCAATTATTTTTTACGAAATACGAAAAACTGTTACAATGTGGATTTTTATTTACTGAGTAACTAGCGCCCGCAGTTGTATCCAAATATTGGCAAAACAGTTGAATTTAACTTTCACTTTAACGCCCGTATGTAGAGAAATTTCTTTCCAACTTCCTATTTACGCGAAAAAATTATCAAACCACCAAAGGTCCTAAAAAACTCCGATAAATTATTTTTATTTTATTTAATAACACAATCGAATCACTTTATTTTTACGCACGTGAAATCCAAGTAACTGTCAAAACACGATCGAAGCGTGAAATTAGAAATTAGTGTAAACGCTCAACGTCTGCACAGAACAGCGTTTCGATACCGAATGCCGTAGCGCGTGCCACATGCTCGTGCTGCGATCAACCGACGCTTCCATCCCTTTCTTTTAGATCTTATCGATATAAGAAAGATAAGGACAAATAGCAATTCACAGATACGTCATTAAAATAAAAAGAACAGGTGAATGTAACTGCAAAGATGACAACAAAAACTTTACAAATGTAATACTCTATTAAGACATTTTATAATAAAAAAGTTATTTAATTTTCTAGGCCACTTTACAGTTACAAATATTTTAGTTGTAATACAAAAGCCTACGCAAAAAAATCAATTTTTAACAACAGAAAATTCAATTGTCAAACGTCAAACGCATCGAATTTACATGTAGATTCTTGTTGAATCTTTTCAATTTTATTTCCAACAATATTATAATCGAAAACTTCTAATTTTTTTAACTACCGGCAAAATTTGCGTGGGAACATCCGGAATGGCAAACGCACATTGTATCTCACCCCTACAAGGAACAAAGAGCCAACAGGTGATTGTCAATGCAGCTGCTTCCGAAGCCCGAAGTTCGAAGGAATACATAGAAAACACTGCAACGTTCTAGGGAAGGATGTGGTAGTGTCGGCTTACATGGGGAAGTATTGATTATACGCACATGTACTACCTAACTACTTGAATGTTGAATTACTTATTGAAACATCGAGTTATCAATTAGGGATATTGGTTAGGATAGTTTGACCAACATTTAACAAGCTATAGTAATAACCACGTCGGTATTGAATTAATAGCGGTAGACGATGTCATTTTTAATGCTTTTTACATTGAGATTCATGTATCATTTAGCGCCTGGCAATTTTAAATACTCAATTTTTATACATAATCAAGATATATTAATAAGTTCCCTAAATTAAGCAATGTCTCCAGTGTTATAAATCTTTTGCCTGTCAGGTATTGAAGTATAAACTTTGTTAAGTTAATTTTACCGAGACGAATTTTTTAATAAAAAAAATGTTTAAGAAACTATGTTGACAATGTAATCAGTAAATAACTTAATATCCGTTCTTTGAAAAAAAATATTACAGAGATAAGAGATCTTCGTACTTCAGAAAACAAAAGACAATAGTGAATACTCCAACACTATTCAATCTCATACTACCACTTATTTAAATGAGGTCATTATGAATTGAAGAACAGTGAAGTGGAGGTCTTTCATCAAAAATTATTATCAAACAAACTCAAAATGTCATCATAATTTAAAGTAACTACAAACAACATTAACAAGTTCTATGAAGTAGCTACTCTTTGTTTAAATTTTAATTTTAATACCTGTTACTAATTACGTTACGATGAATTCTAAATTTGAATAAGATTAAGAAAAGGTTCTTGATTTAAAAGAAAAAATCTTTAGCAATAAAAATGCATATTTCTTTATGTTCGCATAAATTAATCCGTATAATAATTATAATAAAAGACAGAAAAATAACAATAATGAATAGCAACAGATATCGCCTCAAGGGAAATTCAAGAACTGTAATAAAAATAATCATATTATTTCCCTGGCGCTTCTGTATTCAAAAACAAATGAATACTGTATTTAAGTATGGTCTTATTAATATTCGTAACGGATTCAATAGTACCTCGGGATCGTATCCAATTTTGCATATTCAAGAACACAACGGCATAGTGATGTCTATTCTATTATTATTATACTATTATTAAAAATAATGATAACTGAATAATTTACTTTACATTATGATCATTATCAACTCTATAATGATTATTACATAAAGTGTTTTGTAGTGAACTTGTCGCTTATAGATAACATATTGATAAATGTAAACGACAAAATGTATTGCATCTTCATAAAAATCTTTGAAACACATAATTTTTTGCAAATATCATACGTCGAATATCATACATTTTTAATTACAAACGCAACAGCATTCCGACATGCGTCGCAAAATGTCACATGTCAATGTTCGACATCGCGACATAGATGAATAGCATCTGCCATGTAATCGATAACTCGCATACAAATTAAATGCACATCACTAGTCGGTATTACGTAAGCCGACACATCACTTATGCGAATGCATGCACCTCATTTGGAGGTCGTTAGATCCCAGGTTAGGTATCCTATGTACCTAGGTATCTTAGATATACCTACATTATCTCACGGTTTATTTGCACTAGGGAGGGGCATTAAGCCCTGTTCCTGTTTAGAAAGGCTGCCATAACTTACGGTTTTAACGAATTTCGTCTGGCTAGAATGAAATCCTGCGTTTATGTTCGCGTGCAACGATATTAATGAGGTCTTATGAGAGAACTAATGCATGGTTTTATTTACCATCCATTCATTCTACGGTATTGTGCGGTAGACTAAAGGATATTTTAAATAATTTGAGTGAGATAAGGTGAATGCGTTACAAAAACAGTTAAAAAACATTTCTAGCAAGAATTCCCTTAACTTGAATGAATTATTTTAACGAAAATTATTTTTAAAGTCCAACACATTGTTATACACAAATTTTCAGATTTCATTAATTTTGATCAAAACTTTTTCATTAAAAATGATTAAAAACATACAGACGAATTGAGTACCTCCTTCTTTTGGGAAATCAGTCAAAAAAACTACTGAAAAAAGTAAGGTGTTTCTCATCTAATATTCTAATCTAATTAACGAAGAAAATACAAATTTGTACGTAAACAACGCTTCTAAAACTCCTAATAAAATCTTCATCTTGCTTCAATGTACAGTTTATTTTTAATTAAAAAAATAAACTAGATATTTTCCGGATAAAACATTTCTTTACTACAAAATTTGTATTCAAATGATTTACAATATTGTATTTATAGAAAAAATAAACATTTTAATAAAGGGCTCATAAATAAAATACTAGTTTTAGAACATTAACATACGTGGGACAGTAAGGTCTAGTAAATTCAATTTTTGAATAAAATTTTCCCCCAGCAAACGATTCCTAAATATACTCGTAGTACAATGTGCCGATTTCCGCAGACTGGCGCCTTTACGAGTTGTCGTTAGATAGTTAAATAAACATGATACAGTAACCTAATGTTATTTAACTAACTCGTTACTAAACATTCCTTCATTTATATGATTACTAGCTTTTACCCGCGACTCCGCCACTGTGTATTTTAAAAAAAGCAAATTAAGTAGCCTATATGTTCTTCCAGATAACATTCTACATTTATGCCAAATTTCATCCAGATCCGTTTAGCCGTTTAGGCTACATACTCTAACAAACATCCATCCATCCATCTGAACTCGCATTTATAATATTAGTAGGATTTGAATGTAAAAATGAAAATTTTAGATAAAGCATCAACTTAAAAAGATAACAAGGAAAAGACAAGTGCATTTCAAGGAATTGTAAGGAAGGAAATGTAAGTCGTAAATTCATAGTAAAAAATTTAATTCGTTCCTACCATAGATGTCCGAATAGCTAAACGGTTGCCAGCCGCTAATATTTCAGCGGCGATTTACATTTAATCAGATAAAAACCTGCCTCAATTTCAAAAGGATAATTTTAAGTGGAAAATCCAATTTATGGAGCTGCACTGAACGATTGCTATGCAGTTTTAGCTGCAGTATCATCACATTTTACGCTTCTACCGATAATAGAATCCATATTGTAATGAAAGAACATTTTATATTTGACGTAGGAGAAAAAATGATGGAAGCTATCTATCAATCGACTGGACCATTGATGATTATGATAGGGATGATTAATGAAAAGAGAAAAATTACATCAGTATATGTCATCAAATCATCAATGCTTCGTCAGACAATTTAAAGATTGCAAATTCAACAGTCGCCGAAGAACTTTGCCGGATTATAGAGAACAGAGTCGTCTAATTGGTGTTTAAGATGATAATGATGCTGGTTTAATATGCGACATAGCAAAATATAGGAATATAAACATTAACATATCAAGTTATCGATATTAAGTCGTATAGATACTGCAAACCACAAAGGCACTCACTATCGAATCACGTCGCCCATTGACCCAACCCCGATATCTGAAGGTCGGATCTCTTTGTGACCACAACTACATCTGTTCTTTGTTACAGCCTTGTTGCAAAAGCCTTTACTGGCTATCGAATAGATGCTGGTCTCGATTAATCGTGTTTAATAGCTAAGTCAATGTCAGTTAGGATTACGTGTTACGAAATGTTTTTATTGTGGGAAGCCAAATTTTTATTGCAATGTGAACGACAGTTTATAAAAGTGCTAATTGCTCCATAAATTCTTTTTTTATACAGTAAGGTGGCAAACGAGCAAGCGGCCATCTAAATCCGACGAAATGGCAAAGCGACCGCTGCCCATAGACATCCGCAATTGCAGATGCGTTGCCTACCCTAAATCGGCGGAAGAGCAGACGTACATAGAGAGGATATTTCCCCGTCCTATGCGTCTCCTCCACCGTGAAATCTACTTGACAATCTACCATGACAGTTGTTTGTTATTGAACAATTTTTACTTGAAAATATATTAGATTCTAAAATTTTCAACATTTTAATTTGTAAGTCGTTAAGGTACTCATGCACAAAAGAAACCAATTGGTAAAATTTAAATTTAAATGCACATTGTTACCGTTACATTGTTCGAGTAAATTCGACCACACATTTTTCGTTCGCATCATCGATTTAAATATTAAAGGCCATCGATTTCTCATGGCCCAAATAACACATCAAAGCGAAAGGTACAACCAAATTGGAGCAGATAAAATTGTTCATTACACATTTATTCATACCAAAATTTATTATGAAGAAACGACAGTTCGGTTAAAAATAGTCCACAATGGAAAAAATGGAAAGTCGTGAAGTGCCGAAATTAATATCTGATAGAATACGTCTGCATTTATTTTATTGCAATCTGTACAATGAAATCTATGCTAGTATGATATTTTATTAAAAAACTTAAATATAGACAGAAATTTCATTTTTCAACGAATGGACGTCATATGGGATAGAATTTCATTACAAATTCATTGCTTTCATGCTCAAATCCTATTTGATTTCATTCTATTTTAGTAACTCGTGCATATGAATAATCTATTATCATTTGTTTCAATAAGTCTATATCAGTAATGTAATAATTGCAAAGTTTATATGAATGGATGGATGTTTGTAACCTAAACGGCTAATGGATCTCGATGAAATTTGTTACAGATGTAGACCATAGTCTGGAAGAACACAGACTAATTACTAAGTTTTTTTAATGCCGTGCGGATGAAATCACGAGGAGAAGGCGAAAGCTATTTGATCATAAATGTTATTTATCCACAAGAACCCACATAAAATTGTAGGCATTAACCACAATGAAGTGAAGATGTATGGTAAAAGTTTGAATTTAGTTATCCAAGTGTGAAAGAAATTTTAAAATCAAATGAACCTTATTTGTTTCTACTATAAAACTTTCTTTTACTATCGAAAATGAAGTGAAAGCAATTAAATTTGTAGATCAGATGAATCCAGCGTTAATCAAGGAACATAAATGTATCGTTGCACGGGTGAAGCAACTGACAGTAGCGAGGTCAGCCGAGCCTTATCCTTGCTTTTACTTTTATTGCAAACTAGCTATTGCTCGCGACTTCGTCTCCGTGTCATTAAAAAATAATAAAAAAGATGCCGTAGCTTTTTAATGGTGAAAGAATTTTTGAAATCGACTCAGTAGTTTTTGAGTTATTTCAATACATACAAAAATAGGTTTTGATAGAAAGGTATTCTACTGGTAAATTGTTTAAATAAGCAACTTTTTTGGTAATAAAACAATCTTTTCGTCCAATTTTCACCATACCTCAAAAACATGTTTAGTTTAGCATGATATTTTCTGTTATTTACTTCTATTCTTGCCCCGATGTTATAAAAATAGATTTTAATATCTAAATTAGATTGAAGAATATATTATACCTAAAGATAATCTTTTATATGTAGCTTTGTATACCAAAATACGATTACCCAATATTTGAATAAGCAAGCTAATTTTCCTTTGATTTTTATCGGAAGGCAATCTTCGTATTTGCGAAACCGTTATTAAAATTTCTGCTTAAGTTGCTGACCTTACTTTAATATTTTTATAAAAGCTCTTATTGTTCGATCCAACGTTAATGCTGTTATACTTCGGTATGGAAAAGTAATTTAACACATTCACTGCCAACTCCAACAATATTAAAACCTTAACGATAGAGGGAACTTAATTTTTAAATAACATTTCAATGCTGTTATAGACTTATAATGTCTTTAATTAAATCGATAATCACGTTTTATATTTGTTTAATATCTGGTTGTGGCGTTGATAGTGTTAAATAAAATAATGTAGTTAATATTTTTTTAATTATATCCCTTTATAGATTGCGCAAATTCCGTCCATTACCAAGACTTGAATAAAAAAAATAATAGGACAGTAATAGACCTCAAAGAATATAGTTCAACACATTTACTTAATACATTACAGTATAAAAACAAACACATAAAAGTACTCTATGAAATTAACCTTTAGTATATGGGGTACTAATCTAATACTAATAGTATAATTAATAATAATAGTAGTATAAATTAACTAATAATAATAGTATAATTTTTTGCAAAGTCTTCATCAAAAATATATTAGATTCATAATTTATTAATAACCTACATTGCAATTTCTTATGAAGTTAGCAAAAAACAGCTGTGGTGATGAAAACTAATGCAGCTGGCGACGTTATAAAAACGGAAAAATAAATAAATAGAATACAATGCTGACGTCCGGAATTTCCATTAGCGGATTGAGGAATCTCACTTTGTTTTTTTGGACAGGATAATAAAGTAACCCATATAGATATTTCTAGAAAGTTCTACGTCAAAAAACGCTTCACAGGATGCAATATATAATAAAAACAATTTTATAATGGACAGAATTTTCTCGATTAAACAAAAACTTCGTTGGCTCCAACATAAATAATGATAACTCACAATTTTGACATTTGTACAAAGTTTAAAGTTTTCTTTCAATTACTTAATAAATAAAAATCTTTGTTTTAAAAATCAAGATTGTCTATTTCGAATGCGGCCTATATAATTTTATCAATATTTAAAGTTCTTTTTTTATAAAAAACAAACGAAGCTCAAGCATCGACTCTTAGGATTTTCTTTCATCCAACTCTTTGGGTGCAACGTTATTTCTAATCCTTCATTCAGTCACGCCTGACACAGTTTTCAAGAGACGCATCTTAACGGCATTAATTTGACAAAATAGACGGAATCCTTTATATTTACTGCCGCAATCACTTTTGTCAAGTGAACAGCGGGTTCCAAATGAGATTTAGTATGAATTTACACCAACTGTTTAGATAGACATGAAATCATGTGTGAAGTCAATCAACCCGCACTTGGCCAGTGTGGTTGACTATGGCCTAGTCACTAGTCACCCCTTACTTAGGGTAGGCTCCGAGCCCCTCGGTGGGGACGTATAGTGAGCTGATGGTGAAATCATGTAGACATCAGAGTGCGGTTCTATACTATTTTAATATCAAGAGTTGATTAAACAATTCAAAATTGCAAAGTAATTGGATTTGTGAGCTCCCGTCTGCGTCAATTTAACTTTAGGAAGCTTGATTTACACAAAATTTGCAATATGTACTCGACATTCGACTCATAAATATGCACGGTTGCTAATGTACAGAAACAGTTACGTTTGAAGTCATTAAGCTGTTTCAAGTTGATCACTTAGAGATAAATTTAATTATTATAGTATGTAAGTAATGAAAAATTAAATTTAAACGATGTAACATATTAAGATAAATAATAAATAAGTTCTGCAAATGCAACTGTTTAGGCACCGAGAATTATTCTTAGTTCGTGATCACAACCAAAAATAATAATTTATCAACAATGGAACTTTAAATCGAACATAAAATTCTATTAAAACATGTGAAGTAAAAGAAGGAATGCCTTTCTTTTAGTCATTTTTTTATAATTAACTACAATTTCTAGGCCAGTGCGTACAAACAATCCGTGTAAGGCGCGACAGGCGAAACGTTTCGTCTTGCGTCGCTTCCCACCCCAACGTCTTCCATGGTGCTACTTCCGGCGATTATACCAGAGACTGTCCAACTGACTGTTGACCCCTATACATGGACCGTACTTTCTGAATTTTAACCGCATCCGCGGATCGATCCGTTAACCTACGTCTGATAATAACCTTAACGGTAATTCGTAGTTTTTGTACTTCCAATTACTGGCGACAATTCTGGGCACTAGCTGGGGCAAAAGCGACCCTTAATTATCCTGTTTTACGAAAAAAAAATGATTTCGGGCTGAATATTAGACATATTATCTTCTTACGTATAACATTAAAACGTAAGGAAAAAAAATAATTCCCATTTGCGTCATTAGAAATATATCTTATAATACATTCATTAAAAAAAAACTTACCTGAGAAAAATAAGGTGGTAACACTGCCCTCTGGTCATCTAATCGGGAACATTGCACCCTCTCGAGAAGTTCGAACAACTCGTGTTGTGCTCGAGCGCCACCTGTCGTCGATGAAGCCCATGGCGTAGTCGCCACGTGCTGCCGCCTGTCGATAGAAACATACACTATTTAACTTTTGTTATAATATCAAATACCGCCGCTAGAGAGCGCTAATTTTAATATTTCAGTTTCGAGGAAACAAAATCTTCAATGTAAACAACATAGATTATATCTAAGTATTTAAAAGATAAGTTTAAAAAAGTATTTGAGAAAAATTCTGTATTGAAAAAAAAAACAATGTGTTACGAGTGTCAAGTAAGGAAAATAACAAAAAATGCTGTTTTTTACGCTGCCTCAGCACTACGTGCTTGCAGTTCAGTTTTGACATTTTCAAAACGTTTTTGATGTTGAGATAATAATTACTAGATGTTCCAACCCTTGCGATATAGTCATGAAAGTTTATTTCTGGAATCATCCATTTATCATTCCGTGGTCTTTTTATTTGTTTCGTGTCATGTTAGAGAATGCTATCACTGACAGTTATGGACGCCTTCACAATGGGAACTCGTTGTCGACTTGGAATAATAAGATTAGTGTTGATTGTGAGAGGGTTTTTGCTGGTTAGTGTGACAGTCGATTTGCGCGGCGCACATATTGCTTAGAGTGGTTTTTACTTATTTTATCTGTCCCTGCTGGAGTTCGAGATAGATCTTTTTTGTTTCTTAATAAACAAGTAACAGCTACACAGAATAATATTGTGTACGAATAGACACTTTCTTTAGTTGAATTGTTAAAAAAAAAAGTTGAGCAAAAACGTTTTTATATAAATAACCTTATATATGCATATTATGTCAACGTTAGGAACCCTAAATCATGCTATCTGTAAACAAACAAACCTAATGTTGTATAGTAATTGAATAATGCATTAATTAAGGTCATTTAACGGCACGAGTCCGACGTTTAACATTCAAATATAAAATTTACAACATTAAATTAACAATTACGAATATTTTAAGAGAACGAGTTTTGATTACACAATTGAACTGATACAAAAGTGCTCTTAGCTCCATCTATTGTTGAGAAGTGACACTATTTTTAATAGTACAAGGGCATAACGCGAGTGGCCGTGATTTATAGGTCAATTAACTGACCATTCTGCGACGACCCCTTCACGAGCTCACGTAATGGTTTTTCAAATTAAATCTCCCCTACTTCAACAAAATTGCTGCAATAACCGGTTCCCTGGGCCTTAATCAAAGATTGTTTGTTTTTCGGCTCAGCCTAATTTGGTACGGGGAACATACAAAGGGCAGATGTGTGGCATATCACAATGATTGTTGTGTTTCAATTACGACATCATTTCACGTATACGCACACTTTTTCTTAAAGCTCCATTGTCTCCGTATTTTGTATGAGAATAATAATTCAAAAATAATATTGACACATCGCTCAAATATTTACAGTATGGATGAATGTTATCATGGTAGATGTTATGATATTTAAAACATTGCGTAAAAACAAACTTTATATTTTATTCATTCCATAGAAAAAACATAACCAAGAAGCCACCATACTTTATAAGACCTATTTAAAGAGGCAAATTTAGACTATGCCTGTTGAAGATTGATAAAAAGTTATATTTCTTTTACGACAGTTTCAAACGTCGCAATCTTAAAAAAACCAAAAAGATAAGTTACGTTTTGACTCATGATTAGTGACTAAACGGAATTAAATTGGCAAAACCTTAAATATGACGCATTTAAAAGTTATGGAGATTAGCACTTTCTTAACTACGGAAAATATATAATGATGTAAAAATTATAGAAACTAGATGTACATCGAAGTACTGGGATCCAGATTATTAATATCATAGTGTACCAACGCACGCCATAAATACATGTTACAAGGGCGTTTCCAGTTAATGCTCTAAGCTAGGTCTTAGATCGAGCTACGATTAATGTGGTCTAATTCGAAGTTTTTCTGTATATTACATTTTCTATTCTCCATACCAACCTTGTCTTTTGTCGACGCCCATGGTATTGTTCTGTTTTTCCAGATTTATTAGAGATTTATATGAATAAGAATAAGAATAGAATAAGAATATCTTTATTGCACACTAAGGATAACTCAATCAGTGTTGCCTTGGCGTTTTAACTAGGATTCCTGTTTTTAAGACGCCAAGGACTTCCCTTACAACATGATTCATGTTTTAGTGAGATACAATATAATTAGCAGCTATTTATTAGGTTTACAAGTAAGATTAAAAAATTAAATTTGAAAATTAAGAAAAAAAATAATTTAAATAAATATTTTTCTTTTCCTCTGAATGTAATTTTATTTTTGGATATATGTGTGTGAGTGAGTGTGTTGGTGTGAATTGTATGTCCCTGCGTCAGTGTTTGAGTGTGACTGTACATATGTGGGTGTTAAAGAGTATGTAAGTGTGAGTGCATGTGTTTGAGTATGTGTATGAGCGTGTATGTATTTCTATCTTATGTGTGTGTGTGTGTGTGCATGTGAGGTGTGTGTGTATCGTTTTTTTAAAATTCACATATGGAAACCTAGTCAAAAATTCTCTACAACAAATCATTACAATGTATAGTCCTTTCTGTAATATGTAAAGCGTTTGTTGTAGAATAGCAATTGTGTAGCTTTGAATATTTCACAATAACGTGGTGGCGCGCGTTGCCCTGTTCGGGTTCATTTCATATTGCATATTATATTCATCAAAACACTGCTTTCATCAACAATTTATAAACTAACGTTCATTGTATAGTGCACTGTATTGCTTTAACGAAAGCTATGAAAGTATTTAATAACCTAAATCTTGTGGACATATTAAAATTTTTATATTTATAAAATTAAATCTCACAAGCCCAAAAAATCTAGCTCTTAAAAGTAGAGGAATTCAAAATTCAATTCAATTGAGAGGGTGTAAAGATCCATTTTTGTTGACACTTTGGATCCATAAAGTTCATTTTATGTACAACTAGCTGTTGCTCGCGACTTCGCCCGCGTGAAATTAAAGAAAATATAAAAAATACAGCTTATGTTACTCACAGATAAATTACCTTTCTAATGGTGAAAGTTGAAATCGGCCCAGTAGTTTTTAAGTGAATCGACTACATACAAAAATACAAATCTTTCCTCTTTATAATATTAGTATAGATTATTAAACTTTTTATTTATCAACTGCTTACTACAAAGTTTTATGTAAAAAAAAAAACTCTCACGGTTATGTCAACGGGTAGTAAACTCGATTGTTTTTTATGGCAATATAAACAAATGTCCAGCAGATGTAAAGTGAACATGCAACACGTGCACTTTAGTACTTTTGATGGCGGCCACTTCAAACGCCTATCTGTATATTGCTTTTATTTGCTCAAAAATAACCACATATTATGTTGTTTTCATTTCTGTCTGGGAAAAAAACGTATGCAAAATTACGTTTTGATTATAATTCAAATTCGATCGCGATTTGCGTTGTTTTTTTAAAGTATGATGGATCTAAAACAGGTTAAATACAAAATAAAAATATTAATTTCATATCTTGTATTAATTCGACTCGCTTTGTATCCCGATCTTCAAACATTTTTTCTAATAATTGTCGTATTGGTCCTTTTGCAGATTAGAATTACTAAAATTCACCTTCTCAATTAGTCATGTTTTCTGTGAAAAAATATGTCATATAATTCTTATTGAAAATACTTTCTCAGTCAAAGTATTAACATATTTATCGGAAGTAATAACTCACTGATATAACTGAGTAAAAAATAAACCAAATCATCGTTGGCCGTGAATTGTGGATCATTTGTCTGTTCGTTACGTTCAATTAATTTAATCTTATTACCATCTGGATCCTGTTTCGAATGTATCGACTAATTAATTTTATTGCAATCACTGTGTCGACGTTCGGTTAATGAAAATGTCTGGATGCACTTGAATATTAAAATCATATGTATAACACAAGTGCTCTTAATTAATGATGATAAGTGATGATTATAAGCTGTCAGTAATTTAAAGTCACAAAGCTCTTATGTCGCCTTGCATTGTTTACTAAATTATACGAAAGACTAATAAAACTATAGCGCCTATGAAAATTAACACGGCAATATTTTAATATTGTAAGTGTGAAGTAATACTACTACAAAATGGCAGGCTGACTCCTGTTTTTAAAAATGTCAAACTTAAGCGTAAAGCTTAATTTGTGTCATGAAAAGGAACTTTAGTCTTATATTTTGGTATTAGTATTTAAGCTTAGTATAATCTGATATTCGTCGTGAATTTGCAACGTAACACGGGAACAGTTTTGTTCCACAGCAGGCAAGCGTGGGGATGACATGCGGTAAGCGCTAACTAAACACAAATTACAAATTCAACGAATTTAGTGTACCCTGTAAACAATTTTAAGATAGTGTTGGGCGCCAACTATAATAAAGATAAATAATTAAGGTTATAAATATTTATATATTGCCCATTAGCGCAAACTAATAACGCCAGATAACTCACGTAGTCTGAGAATGATGACAAAGTGTGTTGTTTTGTTTACCTGTAATATTTATTAGGTAGAATTACGAAACGGGGTAACTATTAAGGGGTAAATAGTAAGAATTCTCTTAAGTATAATTTAAAAAAGAACGCATTAATATGGTTTTGATAAAATAATTAAAGTAAAAAGGTTATTAATTTAATTCCAAAATTCATTTAAAAAACAAAATTCGGTCATCAGGAGTTACCAATTTAGTACTTTGTGATTATCAAAGATGTGCACCACACCACGTCGTTTTCCTTAAAACATTGGTCGCAGGCTGCACATGTTTGTGTGGCTTCGTGTATGTGTGTGTGATTTAATTAACAGGAAACTGACGCATCTGCCGTCTGGGGCAGCTCGCACGTATATGCAAACATTTTTCGTTAGAAGCTCATATGTTGAGTGACTTAATCATGACCGTGAGAATAAAGTACTATAAAAGTACATACATTATTGGGTTTGGAAATCAAAGTTCCTCGTGAAATCCGTCAGTTTCTTATTTCTAGCAATAGATGGCGTTAATCTGACTAAATATAACTAGCACGGGAGGGACATAAATGTGCAAAAGATGTACAAAAAGTGTTTTTACTTTGTATGCTTTACGTGCCAAGTCGGGGCGAGTCACTAGTTATTTTATAAAAGCGGCATTTTCTATGCATCTCTCGTTGTTTCCGTTTTATCGTTCGGTGATGACATCTCTTTGAAATGTAAGTACACCGCCAGGGTTTATCGGTAATTTTTTATTCTTTTTTACAGATAAAGATGGTCAGCTTTTCCTGTTTTGCAGTATCGAATGAAATTATCTTAAAGCCCTGGAGTTAAATGAAGTACAATTTCTACTTTACGATCCGCAGCTTCTTAATTCCAGTTTCGGACAAAGCTTTTAAAGTAATTAAAGATATTCGACCGGTCAAACTCCTTTGAACAATCTCTTTATCTTTGTACAATATAAATTGGAATTATTTTGTTCGATTAATTTACGAATTAGTGACTTAACATTATTTCTTTACTACCTTTCGTCGACTCCGTACGCGTGGAATTAAAAAAAAGTGAGTAGCCTATGTGTTCTTCCAGACTATCCTCTATATCTATACCAAATTTCATCGAAACCCGTTCAGCCTTTTAGACTACAAACTCTAACAAACATCCATCTATCTAAACTTTCGCATTTATAATATAAGAATGAAAAGTATGATTGGTATTCTCGTGCTATTAATAGATATATCGAAAAGGGAAAGTTAACAAAATTTAAAAATCGAGTATTATATGAAAACTAGCAAACCAATGTTGTAAGAAGTCTGATACAGGATGTAAACATAATTTTTCTATTCTACTGAATGAGAACTTTGCGTAACTACTAAAAAAGTATTAAGGCGACAAGATTTTCATTATTTCGCTACCAGGATATCAGAAATAAGTGATTACTACACCAGTGTAAGACAATGGGCGTATAAAAATTGTCTGTCACCAAGTACAACGCGGCTAGATGACATCCACACTTGACGGGTTACAAAAGCTTTCTTTCAAGTGTCTGGGCGAACGTGTGAATCACTACAAAGCCAGCACAGAGGCGTACAAGCGAAGTAAAAGACTCTAGTGGTATTTTAGAGAAAGCCCTTGTGGTAGCGTCCCCTCATATCTATATGAAACGGGGAACTTTTACCGTTTAAGAGGACCCTTATCTCGGAAAAGATTAAAAAACTTAATGGAGTGGATTTGGCTTACACACCTACTCCTAAAGCAGAGTAAAAAATAAAAGCCAATAAAAATTACTTAAAACAATACTTTTTTTTATTATAGTTGCAGTTTGAAATGATTTTTATTACTACTTAAAGACTAGCTGTTGCTCGCGACATTTTCTTCTTAAAAATAGAATATAATATAGCCTATGTTACTGAGTGATAACCTAGCTTTGTAATGGTGAAAGAATTTTTGAAATCGGCCCAGTATTTTTATGAGTTTTCAATACATATAAAAATGTTTCCTCTTTATGATATTAGCGTAGATTATCCGGTAAGCCTTTCTATTATCTCTAGATTTGCTACTAACAATCAATAACTGTTGAAATATACATACATGTAGGTAAGTGAAACTTAACCGGCAACGAGTTTGGAAGCAGACTGGGAAGTCTGTACCCTGTTTCGGCGAAGTTTATTGTTCAACAATAAACAGCGATTCCGGGTTTCTCGAAATTGAATAATTTCAAACTTCTCGAGGATTAAAATTAGCTTTGATTGTGCAATGGATTATTTATTACTAAAACTCTAATAGTTTAAATTATTGCTAAAAGTATTTATTTAAATTCTATAGCTAAAATACGTCAGTAGCTAGAGGAAATAAACTTGCAATAAATCTGTGTGTTTGTGTACGTTACCCCCGAAGCAATTAAGCAGATCCTAACTTCTTGATCAATAATATCGCTATCTCTTTCAAATTCTTAAAGTAAATACGAGATAGCAATGTTTTTGTACTTAAGTTTCGCCAGTGCAGTCATGATTAAAATATCTCGGATTAATAGCAAAGAGTAAAGAAACAATTGAAGAACAGATATATGGTTATCATACTAAAGAATTCCATCCTCTAATAAAAATACCATGTTATTTTACAATTGGCTAT
Organism: Papilio memnon; assembly: GCA_003118335.3. Classification (NCBI taxonomy): domain Eukaryota; kingdom Metazoa; phylum Arthropoda; class Insecta; order Lepidoptera; family Papilionidae; genus Papilio; species Papilio memnon. The sequence goes on from LD688935.1 coordinate 2,730,404, forward strand.
CGTGTCATAACACCGTAGTCATAAGTCAAATATGGTATATTCTATGACTAAATAATTACTAATCGTGTAGCAACTTCTTTTGGAATGTGAGTTCTCAGTGACAAAGTAGTTTGTTTACATAGACTGTCTCAGCTGGTTGCAGTGTAATACCACCCGTAGTTCACTATTTATGGCAAGTTGTCAATGTCAAATCAAAAGTACACATTAGAGAGCGCGTGCACCTTTGAGTAAACTATCGCACAAATGTTCAGTCCAGCTTTGATTCCTATGAGCTTATAAGGATGCGCACAATACTTAATATTTAGTTGTGCAACTAAACAGTTGAATGGACTGTGAAATAATCGACAATCGCACAACAGTTATGCGATAGTTTAGTCAAAGGTGTGCACTCGCGCTTTAACTAGTGTATTTTAATTTCTTTGTGTCTTTTGACAAACGCATAAATGTACTATGAGTTAGATTGTCTTCTAGCCATCTTTGACGAAGATTTAATGAATCTTACCTAATTTTATAACACTAGACCTATTAATTTTTCAGATGGAGATTGATTCACAATAATTATGACAATTAATAGTTTTTGTTGATGATAGTAAACCTAAACTAAACTATTTAATATATCTTTCGGTATTATAAAAAAAACAAAAGTAAGTAGCCTATATGTTCTTCCAGGCTATCCTCTACATCTATGCCAGATTTCATCCAGATACGTTCAGCCGTTTAAGCTCAAACTCTAACAAACATCCATCCATATAAACTTTCGCATTTATAACATTAGAAGATGTACTTAATTATTACCTTAAGCCGTTGTTCAATTTATTTAAGACTAGCTGTTGCTCGCGACTTCGGCCGCGTGAAATTAAAAAATATATGCCTATGTTACTCACGGATAAATTACCTATCTAACAGTGAAAGAATTTTTAAAATCGGCCCAGTAGTTTTTGAGTTATTTCAATACATACAAAAATACAAATCTTTCCTCTTTATAATATTAAGTATAGACGAGAAAAACAGAAAGTATGTTAAAAACTTTTAAAAAATAATAAAGTCATGATAAAACCAAGGATTGTAACATAAGATTACTATGTATTTCTAAAGGTAACAAATTACTTCAGAAGTGAAATCTCTTTGTGAGCACGTGTTTGAAAGAAATTTATTACCACCATAATATGTTTCGTGACCGATCCTAGGCGCTAGGCTCATAGTTGTCAACTTGAAATTTAGTGTAATTGCATCTAGATC
>LD688935.1:2738928-2764961 GCA_003118335.3 Papilio memnon
ACAGTAGGAAAATCTCATTACTAACTAAATAAAGAATAATATGATATGTTTCTAATTCTCTTTGGCAAAAAGCTTTTGCGTTAGTCTTGCGCGGACCGAGATTGGAATTGAAATAACATTCTGATGAGCTTTTTCGGTGGAAGTTTAATAAAACACACCATCAATCATTGCTTTTCTGACAAACAAAATATTGGTCTTGCTTATTTAAAAATCGAGTTACTTTGCTTTATTTTTTTACAATCTAAATGAACTGAAATTCAACTTTTTATAAACTTAAGGTAACAAATAAATTTCGATTGATTTCTTTTCGTATACTTTATACATAAAGTAATTGCTATTATCACATTTTACTTTGTAATTCATTCATTTATTAACCATCAAGTTAAGCCGTTCTTCACCGATAACAAAAAAGAAATCCAAATGAACGAATACTTTCGTATAATGAGCACAAATACATTTTTATTTTATTTTATGTACAGACTGCATTATTCATTGATGCATTATGTGCTGGCGTTTTGCGCAAACATTTTGAAGTTTAAAACCCAACAAGCGCCGCGGATGCAAATTCCAAGTGCTCAAGCTAAGTGCGGCCAACGTTCGGATATTATTTTAAAAAGAAACTCCAATTTGTTTTGTACTCATTTGTTTTACGAAGTTATCCGATACAGAATTATATAAAGTTTTTGTTTACGCTTATTATGATGTTTAAAATTCTTTTAAACCGGTTTCAATGGTTATGTATATTGAATCGAGAGCATTCAATGATAACAGCTTTAAACAATACCGTATTATATCTGGATTCAAAACAATAACAAAAACGATAGGTCCTCTGCAGACTGTCAATTTTTTTGTGTAAATTACTTTAGTATATGAAAACATCTTGTTACATCGTGAATTTTTTTAATGAGAGTATAGCCCTAATACATGACTCCGATGACATAAAAGTACACAAACACATGCCTTCTGAATAATCACAATTTTTAAGTTACAACCACATGCATAGAAGCCGAAATTACCTAGATCGATTCTGTGAGATCTTGTTTCGTAGAGTAAAATAATAGAAACAAGCCTGTACAAACTGTAAAGCAATTACGTTGTTCTATCGAAACTTTATTAAGTGCAGGTTATCTTAGCAAAGGAACAGAAACACAGTTCTATGGCTTTAATCTAGATATTAAATCGGTACGCGGCAATTCATTGCTCTTATCACAATTATACGACGCCGCCTGCACAAATTTTATTGTTAACTGCTAACTCAGACATGATTTTCTACGCCTAAAGCGGTTATTTACACAAGTATTCAAAATTGGGACAATGAAAATATTTAGCTATATTTTCTTTACCAAACATGAACCTCTGATTTTGAACATTTTATAGAATTGAATTTAAGACGTATTTAAAAACAAGAGAAGCGCAATAAAAGAACAAAAACGCATTGCTACAGTGCAAGTAAGAGAATTGGCTCATTGGTAACAAGCGTACTCTATCGCCCCACGTGCCAACCCAAGTGCTGATAAGTAACCAAGAACGTTCAATGAAAATTATTTTAACATAAGCACTACAATTGAATTTCGGTGTTTCACAATAGTAGGTGACATAGTTATTGTATGTCAAATGTGTCGGTTCGTGATTTTATTGGGTAATTTAGGAGCCGTGTGGGACTTAGTTTAAGTAGGTACACAAGGCTAACAAGTCCCACGCATAATGGCCATCGTAAATCTAGAACTTGTCTAGACCACGCTTCACGCCTTCAGCAAATGTGTATTAAATAATAAGTTAGTAGATGCCGCGATTCAAATTGATAAAGGATAAAACAGTTGTTGTATAATCTCGTACTAGCTATCGCTCCCGACTTCGTCCGCGGTTTTAAATTTCTACTATATTCTGTAATACATGTGCAAAATTTCATCGAGATCTCTTGAATCGTTCTGGAGATACATTCTTACAAACATCCATTTGTCCAAACTTTCGTATTTGTAATACTAAGATTATGGATATTTGCAACAATATTTATTTGCCTGTTCTATCTAATCTGTGCGAAGCTACTTGTATTAACTAAAATTGCTAACTAGAGCTAATCTACAGACTTTTAGACAGTCGACTATATTATTTCCCTCTTACCTAAGTAGACCAAACTGCTAAGTTATTAGTCGACTTTAAGTGTAGTTTCAGTTTCATTTTTAATACTTTTAACATCCAGCTGTTAAGTCTACTATCGCATTTAATCAAGGCTACATAAATTTTAAATGAATATAAAATGAAAAATAAACGTGTCTCGGTTCGAAACCGCTAGGCGGGTTGTTTTTTCAACGGCAAAAAGTGGTCATAAAACAAGCTCGCCGGAGGGAAATTCTCTAAATGTCATTAAACACAACTCTTTTTTACAGTCTCGTTACGTCTTAATAATGGTTGTAGCGTCAAGTGTTTACCTCGGCCCGTACGCGGCGTAATGGCGGCCGTAATTATGATGGATGGCTTGAGTTGAGCTTTGAATAAACTTAATTGTTTGTATGAAGACCTTGAGAAATTCCTCGTTATATGTGTTTAATGTTTTTAATTTGAAAACACATTGTACAAGAAAAGCAGACCATAGTCAGGTTACTTAATAACAAGCGGCTGAAAAAGTTGTGAAACATTTACGGACCAATTTATTCGTAATTCTTGCAAAGCTTACAATGTTACAGTATAGTCAAACAAGAATAATTGACCCGGTAAAACAGGCTCTGCTCTCACGCTTAGTTCTGTCAGAAGGTATTTGAAACCTACATGGGCACAGCAAATAGCATAAAAAGTACATAAATGAACATATTACACTTTTTGATGTAGACAGAAGGGCGCTAGAGTGCTGTCATAATTTTGTTTGAATTGTACCTACCGGGTCAAATATCCAAATCGGTCTATAAACCAAATATAAATGTGTATCTTTATCTACCTATCATATATAGAAATGTACCTTTTTCATATTTCGAAATAAAAAGATTGTTGATCCTAAAGAGAATTTCTTCATAATAAGCTGAACCAATGGTACGGTCATACATCGTAGCGAATTTCTCTCTCGACACCTATTCCTTGATACCAGGTATATTAAGAGTCCATAAATCTACTTAGAGTCCGACATCTAATCTATTGCTAGGCAGGCTCAGAATAAAAGCTTACGATGTTATTTATACTACCCACCCGACGATCTCTGAGTCTCACTGTACATACCACAAATGTGCAAAAAAATACTGTTGTTATATAACAGTTAAGTTGTAAAATTAATGAAGTAATACACTCATCATCAACTTGCCCTTATCCCTTACGGAGGGTCCGCATAGTATGTGCTACTCTTCCATACATTTCTATCAGCCGTCATATCTGAATCCACTCCCTTCTTAAGCATATCCTCTTTCACACAATCCATCCATACTTTCTTCGGTCTTCCTCTTCCTTTGTAGCCATCCACATTCATTCTTAACACTTTATGGTTTATGTCCCCATCGTCTCGTCGCATAACATGTCCATACCACGCTAACCTTTTACCTAATGAAGTAATACACTGTGGTGGAAAACAGAAAAACTTTGTTTAATTTGTCGTATAAAATGCTACATTTAGTATCGTTTAATGGATATTAAAGTAGACTTAGCGTAGACGTATAGCCTAACTAAGAACATAAAAACCTTGACCTGGAGGCTCTTCTATCATCTCTAATGTACGCAAAGAGGTTCCACATTTGTCCGCAAAACCCAAAAAAATAATATTTCAGGTCAGGTTATAGAGACATCTAATGTAGCAGTACAAACTTTAAATGAATTTTCAATCTGGGTCTAAGAGCAATTATTTGTCAGTTAAATTACGTTAATTGTTAACCTCAACAAATTGTTGTTCGATAAAGTACACGATTGAAATTCAAACACGCAAAGAGCTAGCACGAGCGACAGCGCCAACAACCAGTTTATCTAATGTAGGGTATCGGCACATCCTTTTATGGTCTCACAAATAAACCTCACCTAACAACTATAATCCAAAACTGATCGCGTGCTTCCTGGTATAATAAATCTATATCACGTATCTGTTGATAGTAACATATATAATATACAATTTATGTTATAAACAAGTAGTATCTATGATTAAAATTTGTTAGAAACTACCATATTTTTTATATAATACTAGCTTCGCCCGCGTAAAATTAAAAAAAATATAGCCTATGTTACTCACAGATAAACTACCTTTCTAACGGTGAAAGAATTTTAAAATCGGCCCAGTACTTTTTGAGTTATTTCAATACATACAAAAATACAAATCTTTCCTCTTTATAATATTAGTATAGATTAGTATAGATAAAAAAAGAGTACTTGTTAACCTACCAACTATTTAAACCTATGAGTGAACTAACAAAGTTAAGATTAACTCATCATCACCAGCGCACTATACGTCCCCTCTGAGGGGCTCGGAGCCTACCCTGGGTTGGTTGACTTCACATATATCTTTGAATTTCTTCACTGATATGTGCAGGTTGCATCACGATATTTTCCTTCACTGTAAGAACGTCGGGTAAATTATTTACGTATGAAATTCGATAAATCACATATTACTACATGGCGAGATTCGAACTCAAGACCTGTAGATTACAAGTCAAGTGCTTAAATCCCTGAGCCAGCGACGCTCTCAGATTAACTAATAAAACAATATTGTGATCACTCGGGACACAAATGAGATTTGTTATGAAAAAATAAGAATACATATGTGGTACCTAAATGAAGAAAAACAAATATTTTTGAAAATAGATAGTTAAAAAACGGTAAACATAATATACTTGTTTATTTTTTTATTTATCTTGCCTTCAGTTCGTTGGTGGCCTAAGAAATCAAATTTCCAAACGTTTCCGTTGGTAGTCTATAAACATTTCGTTGTGACGAAATAATAAACCCTGTGCGATGCAGGAATCGATTTAAGATAATCGATAAATCGGTTTAACGACTCGGTTATAACTGTGAAATAGTAGTTTTCGGTTAACACCTGGAACTGATCGATATTGATTTAAAATAGTTCAGATAAGTTATTGCACTTTAAAAGTTAACGAGTAAAGTAAAAAGGGGGAATGTAGCTGTTGAATAAATAATGCTATTATATTATTATTATTATTAATAATAATAAATCTATCTACTAATAGAAGGGTATGTTAGAATTGGAGCAGACAATGTCAGTTGCAAATAAAACTTAATTATCCTTGTCCTAAGATGTCGCCGACGTAATCTGAATCAATATTACTCTTTGTAGAGACAGACGCAATATAGTTTAATGAAAATTGCTATAAAAAATAGTATTAAATTATTACTATAAAATACGAAATTTAATAATGTGAAACCACCGAGAGAACACTTCTGTAAGGAAAATTAGATGGTGAATAATTTGGGTCCATTAGATCGTACATGATTGCATGGACTGAGTTGAAGTACTGTTCAACCCAAAATATTCATCGGAAATAAGGACACTTAACAGTATATTCGTTGGATAACAATAAAGTGCGCAACAGTATCCATACATGAGTTACTACCGACAGTAAAGATGCTATCAGCCCAGCATTATACGTAATCTATTCAAATTCGTATTACGAAACAAAGTTGCATTGTGTCCCTTAAGGACATGTGGGCAGACAAGCGATTCGTGACAAACTGGACAGTTCGCTAGACAATAGATACGTAAGGACTCCCTTGGTGTTTATTTAAGAATTTATTTATATGGATAAAATACTTTACCAGTTTCTGTATTCGCTAGTACTTGGTAGATTTCTTCAGATAGCTCCCGAGTTTATTCAGAATGACTCTGAAATATTTACTTTAGTCTAAAAGATATACATCGAAGTAATTGAAAAGGGATAGATTTGATGTCACCGATTTCTCGTTGACGTTCAAACTGCTATGAATCTTTCTCCAATTCATAAACCAACCATCAAACGCGGATGAATTTTATATACGTAATAAAATACACCGTTTATTTATATACTAGTTACGGCTAGCGATTAATACCCACGCGTTAATTCTCATACAATGTGTTTGTGGGACGACCGGCGCTTGCTTCCCGGATCGCGTGGTCAGGTGGGGCGGATCGATTCCTTGATTGATACAAGCACCTTTACGAACGAGAAATTTATGGTCAATGCATAAAAAACATGGTATATTACGTTTCAAGGACTTAATTTGCCTATAAAATTATTCATTAGTGTTAAACTGTAATTTAAATAAACTTTAAACTACAGCTTCTCGAGAGAGGATGTATTCAGGTAACGATAGTAGTAATCAGTGGTATTAATATTAAGTTTCTCACGTCATTATGTCTTTGCATGTATTAAATCTGTTCCTCGGGCATTATTACCATTATTATAAGTGTTTATATAAATTATAATGGGTCACCATTTTTTGGATCGAGAACAATCTAATTCTAAACAATTCTAAAGATAACATGCAACGCATTGATTCAAACTATTTTCATGATTAATCTCATCTTGAAGCTTTAAAATTTTAAAAGTACACAGTAACACCCTAAATATAGAGAATATAAACCTCATCTCATATACCCATATTAATATTTCGATGTAAAATTTAAATGAAGAAAATATTAGCTACTCTCCTCTAGATGGCGTTAATTACCATTACAGAATTATAGTTTAATTTATTACCTAGTCGAGTTGTATGACCAAAAATAACTCGTTAGTTACAAAATCGAATATACGTACGTTAGTATCTTGTTTATCGGCAATAAATATAAATTAGCTGTCAACATTGATCGTAATGTTGTTATTTACGATGAAAGTGATCGTCCTTTTATTTCTGTATGCATTGTCTACATTGTTCGGAAGCTTGGCTCGGCGATTCGCGTTGACCTTTCCGTTTTGATAAGATAAACAGAGTTACACAATCGCCACCTACTTAATAACAATCAATTAGATGGACGAACAAAAGAAAGCTTTTAATGTTTACAATCAACAATACCAAATATGTATACGATGATTTGAATGCGTTAAATAAATATAAAATTTAACCTCGACATGTACAAGATGTAAGACGCACACACTATGTCCTAATCAAATCATTCGAAGCTAGCCAATTGTAGACCGCGGTTAAAAAAAATTTCATTTAATTTTCAATGATTATCTACATGTGATATAAGAGGGAGTTGCAAAATAAAACGAGGATGCATCCTCTCATCATATTTAAACTGAAATGAACGGATATGCACTCGCGTAGCTAACGCAGGCATGCGTGGAAGCAGGAAGTGTAGGGCTGTCACTATTGTAGAAAATATGAAATATGTACTACTTTATGAAACAAATATTATTATAGCGTATAGATTTTTACAGATCGAAGACGTCGTTATTGGATTTCAACTTGTCATTACATTGAAAATATTGATATACACACATTAACGTACGTTTTATAGATAATAATGGATAATGCCAAAATATTGTGTAATGCGATACATCAGTTTTTATAAATATGAGCAAACGGTTTTAAAATAAAAAGACAATTAAAAAAATAACAATAAGAACTTTCATCACAACAAAAATTGTTTGGTAACCCTACCACAGTAGTATTACATCAGGATTATGATGCTTGCAGTTGTAATCGACAACCGGTTAAATAATTATAAATAATACGAATATAACGCTTTAAACGTGTACATAATAATTTATATATATATATATATATATATATATATATATATAGATTATTTCCATGTCCATTTCGATGTTTGTGTTTCATTGCTTTTTTTTCAAGTTTACTTTATATATATAGTAGATATATATAAAGTATATATATAACGACGGACCGGCGCCAGAAGTATTTTTTGAAAGAGTGACGTCAGCATTGCTGACGTCACTATTATACTCTTCATGGTGATCACTCATCGAAGAAAAACAAAATAACTTTTCAACGATTTATTCTTACTTAGTAGAGCAGAGCTCCGTACTATTCGACGACTCGAGTGAGAATGCCTCATGCTCGGTCGGCGGCTCTATTTATAGGAAAACTTACAACAACTAATTTAACAATTTTTGATATTAAAATCAATTTTAACAAATAAATATGGAATAATAAATGCAATTATGATTTTAGGTGATAATTTCAACACTTAAAACTAAGTCTTCATTAGCACGTGGTATTTTGTTGAGGTTATGAGATGAAGTAATGTTTTCGCGCCGATATATATATCTTATATATATATATATATATATATATCTACTAAAGGAAGAGAAATAATTTATCGGCAATAATTTACAAGCTGTTATTAAAAACGGCAGAAACTGTTTACGTTCCACTTCAATAGATGCATTCGCTTTTAGTTGATCGACAAAACATTAATACACTAATCGGAATGCAAAACGATGCATTCCGGATTTACCGCAACAACGATCGCGCGTATGCCTCGTGAAAATACAAAAAAAAAATAATGTGATTACTTCCGATTAAACTGAATCGAATTCGGGGTGACGATTTTTTATCGTCACTACAATCTGTTTGGAAAAGGTACCGTTAAAAAAAATTACTACGTCGACATTTTTAAAGCTCTTTTTTATGATGACTAAATTCTTTAAATTGTCGATCAATGGTATCCCAAATTACAGCAATTGCTTCCCAAAAGTATACAAGTTACGGTCAATCAACTCTCTCTAATGTCTTTTTCCGTACATTTCTGTAGTTTTCTAAGGTAATGAATTGTGACCACATTAAATTTCAATGTATGAATTGCTTGAGAATGAACGCAACATTAGACCAATGTAACAGTTAGAAGGCATCGTATATTTAAATAATGGTCAATTTACGTCCGATCAAACAGCCAGATGAATCCGAGAGACAAGAGGTCATAGGGACGGCCATTGAGTCGAAACGGCCGGGGAACCATTGCCCCCGCTTACGCGAACAATGCTCACCATTCAGGCCAAAATACCGGATAAGCCATAAAATATTCATAATTCCCATAACAATGAAATCATACGAATCAATAAACTCGCATAAATAACTGCGTAAAAAGGCACAATGCCCGAGTTATGTAGAATAGATTATTAGTGATCGTTTAGCCCCAAGCAATGTTTAAAAGCCTGTAGCAAAACTTTATGATGAAATAAGGACGCGATTTTTTTTAAACCCTGTTTGATCATAGCATAGCAATTTTTTGTCCAATAAAAACGCAATTTGTTACTATCGCGAAGTTCGATAGTACACAACAACATTCTTTCGCTATACATAAAATAATAAAGCAAAGATAATTAAACGAACGTTAATCTCAAAATCTCCATCAAGTAGAACTTGAGTACGCGGCGTTGTTGCTGTATAGTTTTTTTTTAATGTAAGATACTCTGCAACGATCACTAATTTATTGAGATAAAGATCTTAAAAATCTTCAAGACACTATCGCGAATGTATTGGCGGTTTGATTTTATGGGAGCTCTTTATTTTTGTATTCTCATTGCTATTAATTTTATACTACGTCAGTCATTGTCAGTATCGGTAAAATAATCTCTAGTGTAGCATAATAAAAAAGCATATTTGTTGCTTAACAAAAGTCAAGTAATGATGTAATATAAGCCAGGCTTTATACTTGGACGGATATGAAATATTCAATCGAACACTGCAAAAAGTGTCTTACGTTTCTTAGAATTAATACTGTATCGATTTGTTTACATTGTTAGAATTAAACATCATATAAGATATTATAGAGTTAATTTATCCATACATCGTTTAGATCGCAACGTTTTCTTTTACCAAAGATGTTACTGTTTTCTCTGATAAAAGAAAAAGACCTAACTTTACCAAAAACATCTGATGTCAGTGCAATGCACAAATCATTTTCTGACAACCCTAAGTTTAACGAGTGACAAACAAAGGGTGCATTGAGTGAACCGAACGGATCCCTTCACATAACAAAATAAACTTCATCGTAAATCCTACCCCTTATGCCGATTTTACTGCTAGACCAATAAATAAAGTCATTCGATTGCGGCGTGTGTCGTGCAAAAAAAAAACTGTGTGTGGAATTCAATAATAGCTATATTACTTTCAACGGCAGCGCGTGCGCAGAGTCATATTTATTGCCTCGTATTTCTTGCAACTAGAGATGGAATTTGGACAATTGATCTACTCTGTGGAACTGAGCAAACGTTTATCGAGTGCGGTGATTGGATCGCTTATTGACAGATGGCGAGCATAATAGGCTACGTCATTGTTAGCGAGGATATGGAACGCATTTCGGGGGGGCATTTTTGCGTATTCATTTCGCTCAATCGAAATTTAGTTATTTTTCATAAAGTAATAACGGTACAAAGGTGGTGATTACTCACGTGGCATGCGTGAATGATCACTTATGCATTTGCCTATTACAAGGACTGCAACATTTTTTACAGGCATGTTAAACTAGGTGATAAATGAGGATGATTTACAATAGTTGAGTGTTCCTGGATGAATTGGCAATTTTTTTTCATGAATGATGACAAGATTGTCTTTTGCAGATTCTGGCTAGTCTAAAACGACAGAAGGAATGTATTCCAAAGCAAACTGCAAAACAGCGCAATGCGATAAATGTGCAGTTACGCGTGATGATTATAATCGAAATTGTAGGCGTCTGTTGGTTTGTTCTAATAGTGAAATTGTTATAAAAGATTGCAGTAGCGTCGAGAGTAAAGCGCGTTTATTGCGTGACGTCGTTTTAACACGAATAAGATGGAAAGATAATTGGATTAATATCATAAATTACGTTGATTTATTACATCAAGATTACAATGTACCCGTGAAAAAGGCATAAGTATGTTTTCTCTTTGTAGCAAAACAAGTTTACATTCCTCAAAACGCTGAAATACCGTAAGTTTTTTGTATTAGAAGAAATCTTCAGACGATATTATGATTTCTGGTGGCAAGATATGGTTATGTGGTTAACTCAAAATTCTTTCGTAGTGCAATAGAAAAGGGTTCACTCAACAAGAAACACACAGTCACCGATTCGCAATATTCGTAAAGAAACATCTGGTATCTTAAATTAAAGTTATAAAATGTCGTTAAATATATTTCAGTTTAATTACAGATAAAACTTGTTTACAGTGTACGGTGATATTACTGACTTCAGAAACTACTGTAACAATTAACCGTTATTCATAACAGGGATAATATTCAAGCGAAGTCAGGTTATGACGCATTGTGGTCACAGCGATTTGAGAATTTCTAACAAGTTTGCGGTGAGATGTTTTGAATTACGTAAACTTAGCATTTCATGTAATTTCAATGAAATAAAACCCAAAGTAAATAGTGACAAAGGAGTAGCGTTAAGCACATCCTTTCGATTCACTTCGCATCCTCTATCAGAAAAGAATGGGAAAATAAAGATAAGTAAAATTGGGACTCACGGAAGGCATTTTTTCATACGGAATCTATAACGTAAGTTCTATAGATTATCAAGGAATGTAAAGAAAATATGTCACAGTTTAGATTACTGTTCTACCAGTACGGTAGCGGTATCTGAACGTATATAACTGTATATGACCAAGCGGTCATTAAATTCCCATCGATATCAGCGAAACGAATTGATGGAACATCTGTTCCTTACAAACGTATTGGCAAACAGAAACGTGCCATTTGCGGATAATACCTTTATTAAATACAGTTGCCGAGTCAACGTTTATAAATCTATTTATTCAAGAGATTAATTAAAAACATACGAGTGATTTTAGCGTAGAAATGCCGACGGAAGTGCAACGAAATACAAAAAGTCGTTCGTTAAGCAAATGTGACCTAATTACTATGCAAGGAAAAGTTGAAGCTTAAAAACTCCAGCGAAGTCGTGGTTTTTATGTATTTATAAAAACCTGTCACATTTCTATCCTAAACAATAATTATTACATGTTTAAAGAGAAACTTACACTTACGAGTATAATTCAGGAAGCAGTTATTATTCTGTCGATTACTGTTTTTTTGGAATGTAAAGTTTTGACCAATGCAGTAGGGTTAATAATTAGAGCATCGTAGAATATTGTCGTAACCAAAGAGGGGCACAGGGTAATAGCAACTAGCGCCCTCTGGCCAATCTAGAAAGCAAAATATATCTATAATAATAAACTACTTCGCAATACTAAGATGCTTACAATCCATTAAGATCCACACGAGTAACTCTAACACTACTTGAAAGTTTTTCATAAAACAATTGGATCACATGATATTCAGCCTTGGCTTATGAATTAAATATAGAATTTTTACTGCTAGCTCTCCTAGTGGTAAGATTTTTAGTTACTTCCGCAGATTCCATATACTTTGCAATAGGTAACCTCGATGAAAAAGAATATGAAAGGATTTCAGATAGATAAAATCGTAACATAAAACCAATATTATTTATTGACATTCCATAAAGCCTTGCTATAGCATCAACACAAAGAGATATCATTACAGATGATTGTTTCGTTTGATACGTCGAGATTATCGCACGATGTTTAACATTGTATCCGCAACAATGAGCATTAATGGCCTAAGTGAAAGCGAAAAGGATTGCGTTTGCCAAGAGTCATATAAAATGTTGCATTGCCTATTTTTATAGTTTAGCTAAACCACTTTCATTTCTTAAAGAATTATGTATAATATTTAAAAAATTGAAATTAATAGAAAAGGGAGAATGTATGTTACGTCTGATTGATGCCCTGGGATAGTTATGAATATAAACACCTAAGTGTAAAGAATGACCTCGAACATTACTCAAGTATGTGACAAGAGCTTTCTTGTGTAAGCAATATGGTCGATATCGGCGTAAATTGATCTCGGACAAATGAGACGAGAGGACTTGAAGAGGTAAATATGCCCGTGGGCGAGGACACTACGTGATTCATTACGGACAGACGTCCCACTCTCGAATTTCAGAGCGGACAATAAGGATAATGATTTATGGAGATGTCAAAGGATCTCTGATCCAGTGTAGGTCATATTAAATGTATAGATGTCTCTATAAAGGTTTTATTGCTTATACACGATAGAATATCTTAATACTCTACCAATTCTGGTGGTGTATTTTCATACGGTTGTCATTGTTATAATAACATTCACAATATAGTAAATTCAAATAACAAATGCAGTTGTATTTAATAATGAATATGGAATGTTTAGTGCTCAGTAATTAAGTTAAGGTAACAGTTATTTGCTCCGTTGTTACCTTCAAGGGTGTGGTCTTTGCCCGTTCGGAATGATTACGAAAATAACGCATACGCGTACAGAATTGGAGTAATTGTTTGAGTTGTAGTTATAGAAACAAAAGATACGACGAGCTGAACCATAAGATTAGCTATTAATAATATTTGCATGTATATTAAACAGTGAACTAGTAGCATTTTGATACTTTGTATGCTTTAATGCAAAAAATAAATACATGTAAGACAACGCTCTCTTTTAGAAAATCTTCACTCAATTTTAACGAGTTAACAACAATTGAGTCATTAATCTGACTTTTTTCAATTCTAAAACAAATTATAATTGGCGAGAAAGAAATTTCATTTTTAATTTGTACAAATTATTATATGGCGGCACCATAACACCGAGATGATAATTAAAAGTGAGACTTCATGAGAACTTTGTACATTCGGTTATAAGGTTAATGTTTCATACTGTGACTATACTAGCATATTTGAGGTTAGTTTATTGGGGTTAGTGTTGTGAGACGTTCTTAAATGAAGTGTTGCTTATTATTTTAGCTTGGTACGCACGAATTAGGATTTAATTTAGTTCGTGTGGGTTTTACTGCTTGAATTGTGTGGAATATGCAGTTTGACGATCATCGAAGTGTTATAAGGTTACATGAGTTCGATACATTTGCAATACCAACTTGTGGCTAGATGTCCGACATACAGGGATTTGTGGTCAACCAATAAGTTTATATTTCTTAAGTTCTAAATGGCTACGATCAGCTAAAGTGATTTGAGAGTTTAAAGTAAAACATAGGCAAATATTTGAAGCATTTTTTTATAATTTAACAGTTTGATTTAGCTTTGTAATTCTTCTTGAAAATAAGAGTAACATAATTGACCGACTTCCCAAAAGAAGGAGGTACTCAATTCACCTGTGTTAAGTAAAAATTGTACAATATAGACATAACAGCTACAATAAGGGAGGTTTAAGTAATTCAAGGAATTATTTCTTTACTTTTTAGTGTATTTTATTTGGAAGTCGATTTTATTTTTTATTATTTTTTTTATTCATCATAACAAAAATATTTAACACAGATACTAGTGGGTATTAGATGCTTATTGTTTGTTATTAGAACTTTTAAATTCGTATTATTACTTTTTGAGTATGTTTGTAAAAACCATTTCGTTATTTTTAAGCGGTAATGATAAAATAATATTACGTTCATGTATAAGTTTGTGTGGTGAGTTCAGTCGTGAAATAATTGAGTTTATTAGAGCCAGTTAATCAATCGGCAGCTTGTATATGGAGTGTTTACACTATGCTTAAGCGTGAAATCAATGACACGCATGACTTTAACCAAACTTTACACGTGATTTTTCTTAGAACTTTATAAGGATTGACGACGTCCTTATTGCGGTTTAATGACTGTATATGCTGAGAGGAAAGCAAAGTTTACGTTGTTTAGTTATTTCCTTGAATATTCTTTTAATTTTCTAACATTCTCAACTAAAAAGTGACATTGGTTTGAATTCGTTATAAAAATCTTCTTTTTTATTATGACTAGCTTTCGCCCGCGACTCAGTCGGCGTGAAATTATAAAAACTTTATTTTATTGTTTACATTTGGCAAATGTCAAAATGACATGATATGATGACAAACCACGGCAATCTTGCTTCCTTGATGTTGGCAGCAACTTATGATCTCTTTCCCACATTAGGGTTTTTATCTAAAATATTTACCCCCTAAGTTTAATGGCGTGAACATATATAGCCTAAAGCGTGACGTAAGTGTAGGACTTTTTATTAAAAAAAGAATCATTCAAAAATATGCTATAATTGCTGACATCTTAGGCAACAAAGAAGTGTGTGTTTACGCTTTATTATATTAGTATAGATGAGGATCTTAAACCCAAAACATAACATATTTAAATATCAATTTTGCCTTCTGTGATCAACATCTCGGTACCCATGACCTACGCACGCCGATCGCATCATCTAACCACTAAGCCACAAGTTCTTCAATGACACAGTATTTATTCCGTCTATATTGTAAAAGCAATCAATAATAAACTTACCTATTTAAACTGTAAAAGTGGTGACATGCAATTCGTGATGTTTTGGTTAAACTAATTCATGCCCAATTATTTTTGTTTTCGTTCGTTAAGATTTGAGGACGCAGATTACCGAACTTTTTTAATTAAAGTAAGATATAAGTGCAGAAACCTATACGATATGTAAAACAAGTTAGCGAATATATGCCCTCACCATTTACCAGTGTGAACGAACCTTTATTGACGTATGCAGTCGGACGTCGTTATGCATGCACATACATATTCAAAGATCAGTCAGTTTCCATTTCGTGTGCGTAATCGGAAACGCATCAAAATATCCACAAACTTCAGCAATCGATTTTCAACTGTATATCCGAGTGTTAAGTCTCAAATTAATTTACTATATGTATTTGAGGTTTATTCGTTTTCGAATTACCCCCAACGAGGAAGGCAAAACGAGCAAAAAAGGGAATAAAAAGGCAATACGCTGAGTAAATGAACAGTGCAATGCGCGTTAAAGTGTGTCGGCGTTTTGACGACTTGTACGGAAGCAAGCGATGGATACGCATCATAACAATAACATCGTTGCTATTGCGGTCATTGGTCATTGCTCTGATGATCTCATGGAGTTCCAATAATTATTATAAGTTACAATTATTAGGAACATTCTAGACTAACAAATGACCATTAAAAATAAATTTTTGAGCATTAAAGATACTTTTAAGTAATAGATGAAATGACATAATATATGTTGGAAAGTTACGTTACCTGGACAATGGAAAACCGTTTAGGAGACATGAAGGCTAACCGCATTAGATTACTATTACGCATTTATATCGTAACATACCACAAACGTTACGATAAAGGTTTTTTACATGATTTTTATATAACGTTACACTTACTATAAAAAAATTATAACTTCAAATAAACAAAACAAAACCGACTTCCAAACAAAATACATTAAAAACAAAACATTCTCAAAAAAACACACTAAAAAGTAACGAAATAATTCCTTAAAATTACTTAAACCTTAAATCTCACTTACTGTAGCTGTTATGTCTATATTGTACAATTATTCTTACTTTGATGTCGGTGTCAGCCGACAGGCAGTGATGTTTCTACATAAGGCTTTCTACATTTTTACCATTACAATTGACAATTGAACGTATAGTAACATTTAAGTAATGAATCTACCTTGACTGACACCGACTTCAAAGTAAGAATAATTGAAACCTCCTTCTTTTGGGAAGTCGGTCAAAAATTAATAAATAAATATTCACGCTATTTCATGAAGTTTAAATGTACCCTCCGTTTTCCTATTTTCTTCTCTAATTAAATAAGATTAACTGTTTATCTGTGTACCGTCTCCGAGGAGAGGAAACAGTGGACAGGCCCTTGAGAATCGAAAAATGTAAAATAGACATAAAAATTACTATAATTAAGCCAATTTTAATGGTAGCTCTCCCTAGACAGCTCAGATAATCTTTATTATTTAACTCTAAATCGTAGGTGTGTAGTGAACAGTTTTTATGAACTTGAAACTTTTATTTTCATCTATAAGTGACACGTTAATGACATCTGCCGATGAGAGGAGACCGTGTGGGGTGCTCTAGATGACAGATGTTAGTGAACATTAAGATGTGGTTTACTGCAAACGCGCAGCCCTCGTTATAATAGGGCTGTCATTAATCAAACAATATTTAAGACATATTTTATCATGTGATCCTATTAATTATTTTGGTATTGTGAGTGTCATATTTCTAGGTAATTTTAATTTTGACTAACGAAAGTTATAAGAAATACCTATATTAATTGCGTTTAACTTACTCAATATTTTTTTAAAAACTTCTGTTACATGCGACAGGTAGGTAATCGCACCTGTTAATAGACGATCAATTCATAGATAATGATAGGCTTTTAGACGCATGTTCATTTATCGATAATTTACATAATTTAGCCGGCTAAGTAAAAAAACAATTTTAAAAAACCCTAACTAATTATTTTGTCCATAATTGAAATCTTCATACAAAAGCTAATAATATTCTTATGATAGTTATCTATCAATATAAGAGCAATTAAATGAATATAAAGTGATCACAATGGTTCTATAATTAAACAATAATAATTACATTCCAAGAACTAGGAATGGCGATAACAAATCATCGTTAGTAACAAGTTCCCGTTAACCTATAAGTATAACATATATAACTAGTATACGAAAGCAGCCCGGCCTGTGCTCGATAACTAAATCAAACATAGTAAAATATCTCGCAATACAGATGCAAATGTACCGCACTCCCTAGCTCCCTACCATCGTTTTACCTGTCGTTCTATAACCGTAAGAAAGGAAGCTCGGTACCTCAGATCACACATTATGTAGCCTTATGTGCATTATACATAATACATAAGTAAACTGTAGTTTGCCTTTAACTAATGAAACGTAACGTAAAATGTAACATCCGCGTTATTGTAGGGAACTAAAATTATCGATGCATTATTTAATTATTCCATTCTCGAACACAAAACAATCACTGCACTAGTTGTTAAACATTCACATATCATGCAACGAAAAAATGATAAAATTACGGTAGCTCAACTGACCTGTTAAAGACGCTTACGATGACCATAGTAAACAATCCAGCAATACACACAATAATATAAATAAAAGTTTCTACCGTATAATAATCCATTAAATTATAATTGTCTTACGAAACAACAGCCACATTATCACATTAAATTAAAAACGTCAATTTTTTTTAATTCGTCCGCGCACTATACGTTACATACCGACAACTGACGCGTGCACAACGAACGGCGGCTAAAATTCAACTGAAGGTTTTCTGTGATTGGTGCTCGAACTGTTCCCCGCCGCGAGACGCAATGCGTTTGCGCATACGCGCGTGGCATACCAGAATTGTATCATTTAAAAAAAATATAATAAATAAAAATTACAATAATCCACAAATTACCTATATTAATGTAGGACATTTTGACAGTAGTTAATATAAGGAAAACCTTTTTAAGGAATGTGTACAGATTCTTTGTTTGGGGTAAGTTACGATATCAAAATACACGAAGGATTTATCGTCTTTATGGAGTCTTAAAAATAAAATTACCAATTAACCCTTTCCCTGTCACTTTAGGTATAGTATTTCTACTGTTCTGAACATCGTTAGTCGTACATTAGTCATCCATCTCTAGGGTTACCATGTTAACAAAGTCCACTCAAAAGTAACTTGTAACAAAGTAACAGAAAATTTAATAAACATAATACAAATATTTTTAGTCTCCTTCCACTCAAATCATTGATTCTAATATAATATGTAAATGCAAGTTACAAAATAACTGATAAAGGTCACGATTGGTCGTTGACATTACAAAGTCAAGGTAATATACATCTTCATAATTGTTTATTTTTTGCAGCCATTACGATATTTTTTCATATTTTGATTCAACTGGACTATTCCTACATGTAAATAGGGTATGGTTACCGTCCGCCTGTCAGTCATATTGATGCTACTCGTCTCCACTACTTCGCGACGCATACAAATGCTCATGTTCGTAATCTTTAGACCTGCACCAACATTCTGCATTAGTATGTACTGTGGTGATACAAACTGCCTGCAATAAATACTGCACCATTTAGAGAAGTACGCCTGATAAAGCACCATAGTCATTAAGCGCTTGTACCATGAATCTCCACTAATGTGGATATGTTAAAACTTTTTTCATCTCTTTTTAAGTTTTACAAAATAGAGACAAATATAAGTATTAACACAAGTCTCAAGGCAACCAAACTCTACGGTTAAAAAGAATTTATTCAGTTGACTATGGCAGTACAATCAGCTTCATATATTTGTATACATTTTCAACACTTTATAATCTTGTCTAGAACTTCAGTTTCAAATATGTGTGTACGTATTCTTTATTAACATGTTAGTGGTCGGAAGCATACGAATGAATATTGTGGGCTTACATATTTTTGACACCGAATAAAAAAGTTTCTGAAGCTTTGAAAATGTACACATATTTTTGCAGCTGACTGTACAAAGAAAAATGCAGTGATAAAAAAAAACAGAAAAAGCTTAGATTACCAATATTACGTGACACATATATATACCGTTATAATAAGGAAAGATTTGTGTTTTTGGATTTTGGTATGTAGTATAATGAGTTAAAAACTACTGGGTCGATTATTTAATTTCTCGTGGACGAAGTCGCAAGCAACAGCTAGTGCTTTATATTCTCGAATGAATTTTATCGGATTCAATAGATGAGTCATGGGAACATAATGAAATGTTTAAATTACGTAATATTTTGATGTTACTTCACACCGACAAACAAATCTTTGAATATAATCTTTAACAATTCATAGCAAAAGTACAATATCATTGTGAATTTTATTAAATATTTTTCAAAATCCAAATACCAGCCCTAAATAGAAATGAGTAATAACATTTGTCGAAACATGAATCTATTGAATCTTTTATTTATCAAAACTATAATAAAATAAAGAGTTAAGAATCAAAATTGAATTAACTGAATACCAGACCCAGTATTTTTTTTTGCGACACAAGCGAGCTAATGTATTAAAAACATATTCTAGATCCAATTAGGGTTGTGCTTTCAAACATCAAATAAGTAGCATATGAATGATAGCATACATATGATGGTATGGTAAGCATCAATTAAGAAAAAATAAAAATGTCACCGCTAAATTCCGTCAATTTATGCTAACCATACAATCAAATCGACACGGCCACATTAATCCGTTGAGGTGCACCCCTAGGAGAGCTTTTATCGAGATCTTACAATCTCCCAATTTAGCAACCCAGTTTGATTGTTGACAATTGGGGAGGGTTGTGGCGCCCCGCGGCGAGCAAATCGAGGTCATCGTACTAGTATGCGACCACCTGTACAAGAACGGATAAAAACAACAAACACTGTTCTTACTAAAATGGCAATTGCGCCAAATTTTAATAGGGTTGCCATTACAATTATATTTATTAGTTGGATTCGATGATTTTATGACATTTGTTCTCCATATATCTAAATCTGAGGTATTATTTAACTTAGAAGATAATATCAATCAAGTAACGAATTGCTAAAAATTATTGTAGTTGCTTAGTTTTACAAATTATACGGTTACTGTAACTCTTGTTGGTAAATACAAAACGTACCAATAATGTAAAGCGCTTGCCTTGATTGTATAAAACTGGGAGTAAATTACTTCAAAATGAAGGAGTCTTCAGCGGAGCGCTTCCTCTATAATTTTCCGACGTCGGAGGCTTGCTGTGGAAATAATTGGATATTGGAAATTGTTTTTAACGAGCGCGAAGTACTCCGCCGGAATGTTTCCGACCACAGTCACTATTAAATTTTATTTTCCTCGTGTCATACTAATCATCATACTCATACTAATTTTATAAATGCGAAAGTTTGGATGGATGGATGTTTGTTAAAGTTTGTAGCCTAAATGGCTGAACGCATTTCGATGAAATTTGTTGAAAACATAGAGGATAGTCTGGAAGAACACATAGGGTACTCACTTTTTGTTTTTAATACCATGCGGGAGAGACGCAGGCGAAAGCTAGTGGTTATAATAATTTTTATAAATTTGAATGAAACAATAAAAGATTCATTACATTAACAAGAATAAGTCATGTATCACGCAGATTATGATACTCTTAAAAATCCTTTCATCTCCTAAGGATTGCAATAATCCATTTGAACCGTTATTCTTGAAGGTTTATAAAGGTCAATGACCTTCACAAATTACTTTAATAACTCAAATACGTAGTTAAGGTCTTAACAAAAGACTTGTCTTAAAAGGTTCATAGAGTCGCAATGTTTCTTTTGTTTGTTGGATGACATGATTAATTTGTACTTAGGTAATACGAGTAGATACTATTAGGTTATATCGTAATATTAACACTGAACACTTCCTCAATAATCTTATATATTGTCATTTATCCTTCAAAACTTGTTAATTTGGTAACCCCAATGTAGATCCGATTTGAGGTATAATTAAGTCAATATGGGTTTAAGGTCGGGTTTTAGTACACAGGAATCGTTGTTTGCCTTATTCGTTGCTGAACTTTCGGGATCTTTGCTTGTATTGTTGTTTATTTGTTGTGTTAACAACCTTTTTGTGACTGATGAGATATACAGAAAGAAATGTTAGGTTTAATACTTTATTGAGTTTTCTTGAGTACATATGCAGTCTTATAAATAAAAATAATATATTGAGTTAGGTACCAACTTTGGTCTTTTAACCAAAATCATAATAACTGATTTAAAATAAAAAACTCGCAACCAACAAGATTTCAATTAAAAGAAAAATTATGTGATCGCATTAATAAAAAAAATTCACACTGCGTTGGATATTTTCACATTGCGTGTTAATACACATTTTTCCGACTCTAGATTATTTTTTAATATACTACTTTATAATAACGATTTACGTTTTAATACTATGCGTGCAAGAATCTCATTCTTAATTCGAATTAGAGGATGATAATCTTGACACTTTCGATGTTCGTTATAACTCACGAGTTTTTCATGTGATGAGACATACCTGAAAAGAAAAAGAAATTTAGTTAAAAATTGTATGTTGTATTGAAACATGTAGGTAAGTTTCGCATAGCATTTGACAGACGTTAATAGTACGAGATATATACATTTTACTTAAAACAAAATAATTGGTAAATGGCTTGTCGCCAACCCTAATTTGCTGCATCAACAGTCCCTTTAATGAAAATGATATTTCGACGAAATCGGACAATGTGGAATAAGACCGTCCACAGAGAAATATAACTTCAGTACATAACAACAAGAACAAACTTGCCCTAAATATTGTAATAGTAATAGACTGCCTTCTTAACTACGCAATCGCAAATTAACATTGGTCTAACTCGACTTCAATCTGAGATTCATCTAATCTTATAAAAAATAATCTAAACAATTCACACGTTCATCAGTGATGCATAAATCGAGTTTAGATGTATATACATATTTTGTATTAGATGTCCGCGAATCCGGTTTTCGCAGATGCGTCGGACCACGCACCTGATGTTCAATTGTTACATTTGCAACTAGTTTTAAATCTCGTTTCATTTCACCGAGATTCCGATGAGAACATCTACAAGTGGGAACTGACCGACTTCTATTTTACACGTATTAATTGAACTTTAGATTTCTATGATAATTTCTAGTAATTTCTTAATAATAATCTAAAGTTACTTAAGTAAAACGTATCTAGGAAGTTCTACCTGTCATCGTAAATTCGTAATGAATTTAGATAATTCATTAATTCTTTAAATTGTTTAAAATAAAAA
The DNA here is from genome assembly GCA_003118335.3 of Papilio memnon. Taxonomy (NCBI): domain Eukaryota; kingdom Metazoa; phylum Arthropoda; class Insecta; order Lepidoptera; family Papilionidae; genus Papilio; species Papilio memnon. The sequence continues at coordinate 2,761,447 of LD688935.1, forward strand.
TGGATTGAAGAAAACTTGTAAGTTTCATTACTATAAGACCGTATAAATGTTGTAATAGTTTAGTGTAAAGACGAAATCGTAGCGAGATATAAACGAGTGCGAGTCACGAACTTGTTATTTTTATGGAGCATTATCAAATTCTAAGACGGGCTCCAAACAGGGGTTGGTCGTACTTATCTCTTGGACAGTGAATTAACACAATGGTCTTTATCCCGTGACCCATTGCCACTGATACGCATAGAAGTGTTCCCACAAAACTACAATACAGCATAAAAGGATGCTGTTATTCACACAGTTAACTCTTCATTGTAAAAAAAATCAAATTAACAAACGCATGCTTACAGGTTGTAAGACTTATTTTGGGTTCCATCAACTTTAGTAACAGATTCATGAGATATTTGATTTAGTTTTTATTTAATAAAATTAACATTTTGTTCTAATATTGGAAAGATTACTTTGGCTCTTTGTAATCTCTTATTTGATAACGTATTAACCTATATACTGTATCTACATACTTTAATTTTTGAAGTATCAAATAGCTTATAACTGGTCTTACGAACAAATATAAAACAACTAGCTTTCGCCCGAGACTCCGTCCGCGTGGAATTAAAAAAAAACAAAAGTAAGTAGTCTATGTGTTCTTCCAGACTACGTTCTACATCTATTCCAAATTTCATCCAGATCCGTTCAGCCGTTTAGGCTACAAACTCTAACAAACATCCATCCATCCATCTAAACTTTCGCATTTATAGTATTAGTAAGATAAGAAGTAAGATAAGATTACACCTGTAGTTACTGAATCCTGAATCAATTTAATTGTAAATATTTGAAGCACTTAATAATGTTACGCATATTGTACGGAATTCGAAACATAACGCAATCAATTAAGACTAAAGTAAAGAAAGGGACAAGTGTGTAAGAATGCTTACAATGGGAACAAAAAAATCAAACAACAGTGTTCAAACCGACCCTTCTTTAAAATACCTTAAGATCACTGACCTCCTTTTTGTCCAATACTGCTGTTATGAATTGAAATTATTCATGAAGTTATACTAATACTTGCCTGAATATAATTATATTTTGATAATGACCCGAGTTTAAATTAACTAAAAAAATAATTGCTAACTCCTAGATTATTAACAGAAGTCTACGTAGAACGTATCATTTATTAATTTTACAGAAACAGCTTATTTCCTATTATTATTTTCATTAATAATCGACCTTCATGGGTTTAATTTTAAGACGACCAGACTTCTAAATGAAGCAAAGAGTAACGTTGAGTAATTAATGTTGCCTGTTGTAATACTGCGTGGGTGAAAGAGAATTGAACTCACGACTTTCCAGGCAGAACATAAGATCTCACTTACCATAAAGGAGAAATATCATCATTAGCAAAACGCAAGCAATATATTTTAGACATATTAATACTTATCAATAGAGAGTGCCGCTTGATAAAATTTACATAGACAAATTTACAAAAAATCCGCAAATTGCATATTAAACGAACAGAATTTATTTTCAAAGGTACAAACTCCTTTCGTTATATTAAAGAAATAAAATAGAATCATATTAAAATTATTGTCCCATTTTATACTCAGACAAGACATTATTCTTGTCGCATCTTTCTGTTTAAAAATTCAACGAGTTCCCTACATCATACTCAATTTAAAATGTTTGATATTTCTGCAAAATGCGCATGAAAACTCAACGTCCGCACCTCACCTTGGCGATGAAACGACATCCATTTATTAAATAATACGATGCTCTAAGTAGCTGAGCTTTGACCTAACACTTAATCTGATAGAATTCCGATACCCGAGTCTTCTCTCACGGGAACTAACTCGGAACATTGCTATGTAGGTCAAGATATCAACCAAATACCGGGTTGCATCTGGAAAGTGTTGGTTGCATAGCCGAGGATGATCTTCAGAGGTGTAAAATGGGTTTTCTATAGAGTTAATACCAAATTTTTCCCTATTATGGACTCTACCGTTATTTTGCAGCAATCCTTAAATGAGATAACACAATGGAAAATTACGTAACTACAAAGATAAAATTAATATTGGTATCAAAACGTTTTGATTTCCTTAAAAATTATCACACCTATAGTTCAAATGACCTTAATCTTATAAGCGTTGTGTTAAAAATATTATTTGCAACGGCTTTGTGTATTAAAGTTTGGTGTTCCCCTCAAAAGTCGAGTATTAAATTACTTTGACCACCGCGACTCAGAAATTTTGAGGGTCCTGCAATGAATTTTAGAGATTTGAATTAGAATTAGGGTTGTCCCTTTTGTTAGTTATGCATTCCTTTGTATTCTGTCACAAAGAATTTTGTATCTGTATTAGAAGGGCTTTTGGCGCCAAAGCCGGGATATAGAATAAAAAACGTTGGGTTATTTTTATAGAAAATGAATTTGATACGATTAGATTTTATTTTGTAATTACATAATACACGATTTTAATATACACGAAATATATTCTGTATTTCTCGTTTTGTTTTATAATAGTTTAAATAAAATATTTGTACATTATTTTATTATTAATTTTATTTCACGAAAACTGTCACCTATGTTCTTATTTTAGTTATGTCTTTTATATTAACAAGTTATAAAATACAACTGATCTAATTAAACTTAAATAACAGCTATCGTTATTAACTATTAGCTACTTTTAATTGTAGATTTATAAATGGTGATATGCAAATTTAGCAAATTGTTACACAAATTAAATTAAATCAAGCCTTGTTCGAATTGTTAAATTAAGGTGTTCTTACGTACATTATCATAATTGGAGCAACAAAGCGTAAAACAGTGTGAAGGGCTTACGGGGACCGCGTGTAATCTACAATAACCAAGGGTTAGTGTGAATAAGGGAGTACATTTCAAATAAAATGGCCCTAAATACAAGTAGATAAAGTTCTAATATTACTTTTAGCTGTCATTTTTAATCCAATAGGTCATCGACCTGATTGAAAACACGGTAATTTTGCATCATCATTTTTGAACGAATACTTGGTGGATTTTCATTTCTCAATGTTGGTACACAAAACTGACTCCTTGACCAACATAAAAATAAATCATTTAATCCTGTTCTCACGTGACGATGCAGCGCAAATACCGGTAGCATTTCATTTATTTACTTCCGACGTTTATTAATATATTTCTCACAACCCTCATAAATAAGCATCGTCGATGGAATTATTGCGATCTTATCTACAAGGTGAAAATATTTATCGAAAACGCATCGTATGGGTAAGTACCTTTACGTTGTTAGTATAATGCTTAATTGTTTAAAATTGGTAAACCTATGAATTTAAGATGGATACTTCTATTCTCTTTACATTATACATTTACCAACTCACTATACGTCCACACTGAGGGGCTCAGAGCCTACCATAAGTTAGGGTGACTAGGCCATAGTAAATCACGCTGACCCAGTGTGGGTTGGCTTCACACATATCTTTGAATTTCTTTGCCGATATGTGCAGGTTGCATCACGATGTTTTCCTTCACC
>LD688935.1:2768036-2781102 GCA_003118335.3 Papilio memnon
GGAAGAACATATAGGGTACTTGGTTTTGTTTTTTTAATACTACGCGAACGGAGTCGCGGGCGAAAGCTAGTAATTAAATAAATTAATGTAAAGTTATGAATTATAAAAATCATCAGGAAGTCGGTTATGGCACTTGTCACGATGTCGTTGTTGTTTAGCGAGTGGAACTGCTACCAGAGATTGTTCCTTCCGTCGGAAACAATTAAGGATTCAGAGAGAAGTTGTAAAGTTAATTAAATCAGGACTAAGTAAGTTAAACGGAGCGCGGTAAGTCACGCGCACTGAGCTGCTACTTCCTGTTCTTGTGATATGACTTTAAAATTTCAAAGGGTCTATAATATTGTTACCTGATAAGTCGGTTTTCTGGATTTTTTTTCGTAAGAGAAAGTAGCAAAGTGTATAAAACGCGCGTAAACATTGTAGACCTCTGAAGAACAAAAATAAGTTATAAGAAACTAGCTTTCGCCCGCGACTCCGTCCGCGTCGAATTAAAAAAAACAAAAGTAAGTAGCCTATGTGTTCTTCCAGACTACATTCTACATCTATTCCAAATTTCATCCAGATCCGTTCAGCCGTTTAGACTACAAACTCTAACAAACATCCATCCATCCATCCATCTATCCATTCATCCATCCATCTAAACTTTCGCATTTATAATATTATTAATTAATGAGAAATGAGATTGGTCATAGATTTAGTAAAGAGGCAATTCATGTAGCATTAACCTTTAACGTAATAGTAATTAGAATGAAAATACTGTGTCATATGAGTTTCCTCGCAATAGCAATTTACGTCGCGGTCTGTACATCGTTCAATAGATACACGTTGAGGTTTTTGTTGCAGTATGCGTTAAACGAATACCCGGTGACAATACCCCTACGAGTATATCCATCAAATACACTAAGCGGTTCAAAATTAAGCTTTAGTGAAAAGCAATAAAACTGTTAATCCATTGCCTTTGACAGCATCGTAGTCTAGTACTCTAGTACAGTCGGAAGCAGAAAGCGATTGTTACAAATTTTCGATCGTGATAATTATCTTCTTAAAAAAACAATAAATCATTAATAATTGTAATTCATGTAAATGATATGAAATTGATTTCAGAAAAAACATAAATATCTTAACTAAACGTTTGTTAAACCTTGAGTAATAGCAGTTGTTTTCTAATTTAATTTGTTTAAAATTTTTATTGCTGACTGTACATACGTCACTGTAGTTGACGCCTTAATGTCGCAATAAATCTTATTATGCGAAACTTTTTCTTACACAGGGCTATTTACTTAGTGACTTTTTGTACATTTACTACAAATATCGTGGTTTTTATATTTCAACATACTCCTGGCTTATAGTTAAAATGGTTTATAACCTGTATTTGCACACATTTGTCGTAGCAAGTCGCATATTTATACAGAAGAGTTTAGAAATATTTAAAGCAATGACCTCATCAAACTCGTATGAAAGTCGTGTAAAAGATGTTTTATAAAATGAATTAAATTAATAAACCCGTACACTAACAGATAATACAAAATCAAAAAAGGTAACTTATTGTCTTCTAATACAATAGGTATACGAAACTATAATTTTTAATTCACTATTCGAGTATGCATGGAATGGGCACGTGCGTTCTACAAAATTAATTAGTTCCATCAATCATTTGCTGAATGGCGACAGTTCGAGCATTGGCCCAATGGTTTTGAAAAACTTCAACAGTGTAATGCACCCGAATAAACGTAACATGATTCCATGTCATTGTCACAACCCTTCCAATGTTGAATTTGATAAAAAAAGAATGAAAACCCAGTTGTGACGCTCGCGCCCGCTTCGATAGCGTTTGGGCGTGAATGTGTGGGGAATAATGTTTTGAATACATGTCCGAGAGATATACGGTATGACTATGGACACTTCTTCGATTGATGTAAAACGCAAGTGTACGATTGAACTTTAAACATGTTACACTATTAACTGTTATCCAAGACTTCGTCCGGACAGTATTAAATGAACATAGTACATAGCATAGACTATGACTCCAGACTGTTACGAGTAACAGTAACGTGTTGTAACCAGTAAGACTTAGGGTCCTTCAAGAAGCGAGCCTACAATCTCCTCAAAGACCGGTAACGCATTTGTAGTTCCTCTGGTATTGCGGATGTCCATGGGCGTCGTTGAACACCTCTGTGTTCCCGCCGCTCGTTTGCCCCCCCTCTTATAAAAAAAAATATATAATATTAATAAGAAGTAAGTTTAGGTGTCATCTCTATGTAAACAGTTCCACTTAAAATCTCTACAGATTTTATTAATGTGTTATTAAAAAAAAATATTTTAGGTATACGTGTTCAAACTTTAATTCATGTGAATGTGATACCAAAACCATTGTATTTGTAAAAATAAATCAATGCCAAAAACTGCACTCAGATTTACAGCAGTTTACAAATTTATACAACAACATATCGAGCTATTATTACTTGCACTGTTTGTTATTCAACTGACGAACACTCCCCGATAATATTTTCACTTCTTTGTCAACAATAAACACGCTCCGAGTCGGACGTACAGACAGACATTCATCACGAATGCAAATGGAATTTACATATGTATAGTTTGAATATGACAGCTATCTATCATAGCGAGACAATGCGCGCGCGCCCCTCGCCCCGTACTCCGCACTGACCTTTTGCAGTTTTTTATTTATTTCAAAACACTTTACGTCTCTATTCCATAATTTACAATTCCACCACCTTACAACTCTGTGTGAATCTTACTTCTTACTTATATTATAAATGCGAAAGTTTAGATGGATGGATGTTTGTTAAAGTTTGTAGTCTAAACAGCTGAACGGATCTCTATGAAATTTGGCATAGATGTAGAGCATAGCCTGGAAGAACACATAATTACTTTTGTTTTTATTCCACACGGACGGAGTCGCGGGCGAAAGCAAGTATTAAATATAACAAGCAAAAAAATTAAGAACAACCTTGGTGTATTGTAGAACCAACTTAGTTAATTCTGAGTAAAAATTGTTAGAACAAAAATTTAATAATACATTTCACAGGAGATCTAACTCAATCTTAGTTAGGGAGCCTACTATGAAATTTATTAAAAGTGGTCGGCATTTTTAATATGGGTAACATTTCCAGTAGGCTATTAGTTAGCACGCCATCCCTCGAGGCAACTGCGAGCTGTGGTTTAGGTAATATTGTTAAGTAGTTTGCTTGGTTAACTTTGTATCAAATATTCAAACGATTTCGTTCCATGGGAATAGATGAATAATGAAAAAGTAAAAATTGAATATTAACGATCTATTCGAGCGTATTTCATGAAGAGGTCTTTAAGTCCACGAAAACATGAGAGTTGTGAGTCTCTACCATCTGTTTTAAGTGCCAATTGTATAATGTCTAAGCATACAGACTACTGATCAAGTGGTAAGTTTTAATGTATGATTGTATCAACATTGGGAACTCCTCTATTTGTCTATATGATACATATAGTAAGATAAGAAATGGATTACGTTCCAGAAAACGAAGCTTCTAGTCTTTATCTTGTTCGGTATATATATTCTAAAATATTGCTTTGTGTTCACACTACCATATAACACTGTTGTAAGTAGACGCATAAACATTATAAAATTAGCAAGCGGCAGGCTTGTTTCGAATTAATATTTTAAATTCGTACATGAATGCACGTAGCATAACAATAGAAAGTCGGTACATCTGTGTTTTTTTTAAACATGTCATTTATTATATTGCTGTTATAATGTGATTCTTGTCTGTCATCTATACAATGGTGACAGAAAGTAAAACTCATTAATAACACTTATTATAGTTAAGTTAAAACTTTTGCATATTTTAAAGAAACTTGGATATAAAGATATAGGAATACACAATCATTTAAATTCGAGTTATTAATGACTAGCTTTTGCCCGCTACTCCGTCCGTGTGGAATTAAAAAAAAAAACAAAAGTGTGTGTTCCTGTGTCCTATGTGTTCTTCCAGACTATCCTCTACCTCTTTACCAAATTTCATCGAAATCCGTTCAGCCGTTTAGGCTACAAACTCTAACAAACATCTATCCATCTAAACTTTCGCATTTATAATATTAGTATTATATGATTGAAAGTTTGGTTATGTTAAATGGCACATAGACGGTTTTAGAAATTATTATTTTATACATAAAGATTTTTTGAATACGAAAAATGCCTTACTGCTTACTCTTTGTCGATATATGTACGATTCTATTATATTTCTAAAGTGTAAATTGTGTTTATATAGCTAACTTCATTTATATTGTGAAAGACTAACTAAGAGCTCTCACTCCATACTTTTAAAATAATCATATTTGCATTTAAAAGACAATACCCAATTTGAATCACGCCACAGTGAATAAAAGTCGTCATAACCACGGAGAATAGATTTTTGCAAAAAAACCGTAACACTTTTTGCCTGTCTACTGCGCACCCTTTGCAAACACGGTAACAAGCAAACATTGGCGCGCAATACGATGTTTTGTATCATTTTTTTAATACACTTCTGGCCAATAAAATTGTAGAGATATAAATAGTACATCTAGATGTTACTTCAAGGAAATATAGACGGTTTACAAGACGCCCCAATAGTACGGTGATTCATTCAAATGTATGTATGAATACAAGAGTTTAATGAACAAATCCCGTCTTTGTGTCATCGACAAACTAATGAGATATGTAATCGCGTTCTCGACCCAACCGGCTTTGTAATGTCTAAAAGAAAAAAACGCGAAGATTCTTTCAATTTACATGAATAACAAATCTCGTGGAATTCGGGTTAAAGATTATATTACTCGCTTCGAATACCAAATCAAAAAGGTAAAGTCACTTCTGTGAGATTACATCGTCTTTATTGGCGTTGAACCGTTTTACAGAAGGTGTGTTTGTTCGGAACTCTGTTTGTACTTTCTTTCCGCATATTTTTGTGAACTCTATTCGTTTTAGTGTTTTTTGCGGTTCTGTTTGCATATATCTTGTTGTGGCAAACGCCCCGAACAAATGAATAAATTATAATTTGCATAAATTAGCAGTAACAAGACTGATATTTATGTTTGTTTACTAAAAGGGGGATCAAGTGGTTATGGTTTTTGTCTACGTAGTTGCAATGCAGAAAAAATTACTGCACTGATTACAAATGCCACTAACTATAAAAAACATAAATTATATTTATTGCGTGTATTTTACTTCGAAAGCTCTGTGTGGTAAAGATCGTTTTTAAATAAACAATGCCCAAATCGTCGAACCCGTTCGATAGGAATAAACGGCTTCTACAAGAGCAATGTGTGGAGTCAATCTTGCGTGAAAATTGAGTGTCACAATAAATAAAATGACTTTCAAAGGGGATTACTACAGTTGACAGTTTCAAAAATCAAAATCTTGCCACTATTGTGTACGGCAATAAATATTGCTCCAATATTTAAAAGCTCTATGCGGAAAAAATGCCGATACAAATTGCATAGATTTTTTTACGGATTCGATTGAAGCGTATACGGGATAAAACGCTAGTGCAAATAGTGCGGATTTCATTGTCGGTGGATTTAACTGAAGCGTATCAACGTATTGATAACGCTTCGATTGTTTTCAATCAAATCCCTAGTTTTGTAAACAATAATATCAAATATTTGAAATTGTATGCAGACATGATATAAAGTAAACGTGACTTCATATCGATAGTTCTAAATGCCTTGATGTGTGTGAAACTGTGAATAAATCAGTCAAGTATCTACAGAAATTCTTCTTCTTCTTCTTCTACAGCTCTACAGACCTTTGTGGGCCTTGGCTTGGTCCAGCAACTTTTTCCATTTCGGCCTATCTCTGGTCACGGTCCTCCAGTTTGCTATGCCCTACAGAAATTCACTACAATAAAAAATCGTTACTTCTTAATAACATTTCCTTTTATATTAAATGTGAAATCATCATTTAAACGTCACAGTTGTTGAACACGAACAATATAACACGTCCGGCACGCGACTCCTTATTAAATTATAAGGAAAACAAACCGGTAAATAGTAGCAAAGAAGCGAAAATAAATGGTACCTTCATACAATTATGTATACTTACGACGTTTATGAACTTGGTGTGTTTTTTTGCTAGGGGGAGACAGGAAAGGGACTGGTTAGCCACGCGCCATCCAGGTGGGAGTGTGAATCTTTTTTGTGCTATATCGATTAAGGGCAACGTTTTTATTTTCATAGTAATTTATTGGCAACTCGTTTTGGTAAACTGAACACTATTTCCTGTTTAGTTTGCTTAACGACCCTATTTGGCGTTGTAGACAGAATTTTTTAAGGGGATAGGTTATGAGCGAAGGTGTACTGTGAAGTATTATTGCTATGAGTACGTTTTATTAATCGTATTGAATTAAAGATCAGTCATACAATCATCGTGTTTTAATTTTTTTTAAAGGGTCACTAAGAAAATCAATTTAAAGTCCATAGTAAGTTTTTAATTTTTATAAAGCTGTTTACCTAAATAGCTTAGTAAAAAATTAGTTGCATATCTTAAATTAATCGTTAAAAAATTAATCAATCCCAATGTTGTTACTTCTTTATTACGTAAAGCAGGTCGTTAATGTAAAATGAAAGAAATTAAACGGTTAACAATTTACTTTATGGTCAAATAAAGAATATATTTTTTTATTTACCCGGAGTAAGCATCGCCGGAACTTTACGAGATTCACAAAACCATAATTCGCAGTTTATTTTGTTCTTACTTTTGATGAACAAATTGTCTATCTCTACTTTTTACTTAATTTTGTTTTTTATTATAATTACACCAATACTAACAAAAAATAGTGAAAAAAGTATTTTGAACAAAACTATTATACACTGCCATCTATCTTGACAGAAAAAATATCATTCAAAACTAAAATTTTAGTATTCACCAACAGATGGCTCTGTTTAATCGATACAAAGGGACTTTAGGTGTTGCCAAAACATAAAAATATATTTATATCAAACCGACAAATGCAATATAACCTTAAATTATGCGAGGGCGGTGTTCCAAAGCAATTATTAGTATAGTACGAACTTCAGGTGTGCGCGTGCATGTTATTACAGTTATACGTGTGTTTAGAACTTCGTGGGTCGACTGCGTTGTAAAGCCAGTAAATATATGCACGGCGTAGTGCGAATATTAAGGGTAATATTTTACCCTTAGTAAACATAGCGAAGGTATTCAAGTATGTATAATGAACGATACAAAAATTAATTATTTTACTGAAAAGATTTGCCGCTGCAGTTAGTTTATCCGCATTATTAAAAGTATAAATTAAAGAAACTATATTGAACCGCAGCAATTACTTTGGAAGATGAAAGTATCAAGACGTTATCAAAAATAAATAAGTAGATAACTACATGATTGAGAAGAATGACATCATCTACATTCTGTTATGAAAATCCAATTAAACTCAATATGGCTTCCGCAGTTGGTCTCAACGTAGTTAGTTTGGCATTCAAATATTAAGTGAGGTCGGAGTTACAAGTCAGGTATTAAGCCATACCCTTAATTGTAAACGCACGGAACTTCATAAACTAAAATGACATTTACGTGTTAGGAACATTTGAACAATACACATATGAGTATAGTTTCAAACTCGCGTTAGGTCCGGATTAAAAGGGAAGGCTTTGATGGTTGGATAGGTGGGATTTGCCCGAGATTTAGGAGTCGTCATATTACGGGAAATTTATGCAGGACCTCGATTGAATACGAGTACGTCAAAAGTTTAAGGTAAAGTTGATTGCAATCAGAAAAGGGAGAGAGTATTTTAATTTTACCGTTAGTTATGTTACGTCAACACGTTTTTAAAACTCTACATGTGTCTGAGTATTTCCAAATATAAATCAGTTGAAAAGCTTTTAAAGCGGAAAGTTTGAAATTCTCCCCATACTCACATTTCGATTTTTGTTAAAGTTACCTTAAATAACCAAAACGCTCGTAAAAGTTTCATACTTCTTTGATACCAAGAAATACTTCAAACATTTCGTTGGCAGGATCAGTGAATAGGTTTTAAAATAGAGATAAAATCCGAGAGTATATATAACTTTATACATAATATACGAGTACTTTTATCACATTATACATATGTAAGTAATAATAATAGATAAGAAAGATACGAGCATGTTTGGGTTTAACAGCGTGTGCAAACCTGAAACTAACTTAACTATTCCATATATGGAAGTGCGCGCACTACTCGATTTTTAATTGTGCAACTAAACAGTTGAATTTGCTAAGTCGACAATCGCACAACTATTGTGCGATAGTTTTGTCGAATGTGTGCGCCCGATCTAAATGTGATTATAATGTGTTAGCCGATTTATATTGAATTTTGTCACATTTCCTTATATAAGTGCAAACAGTACACATTGAAAAGTACTAGTCATTAAAAATAAATCTTTCCGAGAAATATTTCCACATCCGATCGCAATGACTACCGCGTCAATAAACATACGGCATAGCGACGTCACTTAATACTTTTTTCTCAGAAAAAAATAGGAACGTTTCATTAAAAGTTATATTAAGTATGGAAAAAAATTACTGTACACCCGAAGCAAAATAAAACTATGAAAGTATAGTACATAATTTAGACTTTTAAGGAACACAATGGTTTAAAAAAATATAATTAATTGCTTTATTTTTTAGTATGCAAAAGTGTTTCCTAGTTAAATTTAGCTGAGATATCTTGTAACTGATATTTTCTATTTACCTACAAAGCTTTAATGAAGCTTTGCCTTTGACAGCCGATATCTGTGACGAGGGTACACGGAAATTGTTATTTTTATATCAACTAAGACACGTAAAGAAAAGCACTTTTATTTTTTCTTAATTATTTCATAATTTTTACATTCGTTTATCTTTTTCTGAGCCGATTTGTCTCTACATTTCTTTATATAAAATAATTTTTATTTATTTTACATTATCCAAATGGTCTTCTTTAGTTTGTCTGTGTAAAGTCTCGACCTAGAAGAAACAACAAAACTGAAATTAGTTTAAGTAACTTCTTACCATGTTTCCTGAAATTACGAATCACATAAAAAGGACAATATGGTAATAAGAAGCAAAGTAGAGAAAGAATACTCAGAGAATTTACGGTTATAAAGCGACCCATGGCTTTTAATAATAGTAGAGCCTTCAAGAGTAGAGCTATTTCATCTTTTAACAACTTTTTAAAAAATCAGTTTTTTCAGATTTAAGAATTGATCGGTTAAAAATTATACGTTTCGCTCCAAATTGATTTATTTATATGGCTTTTTTGTGATCCTTGTCTACCTGTCGTCTAGTATTCTCACTATACAAATTGATGTCTGAAATTTAAAAACTGGTTTTTACCGCAAAGATAAGTAATTATAACATCACTGTTATTGTCTCCTCACAGTTGTAAAACAACTGAATTCATTTTTAAACTAAGCTGAATTATATTTTAATTATTTTACGTTTAACGTTCAAAATTGCCTAACGCTGTTTCACAAAGTATAAATTGTTACTTATATTAAGTTACACTTAACACACACATAATGTTATCGCACTAACTGTAAACAAATCGTTTCTGTAGAGAGTTCGGCGACAGGCAGTCCTGAAACACGCTATGAAAGTTTTTGTAGACCACTGTTATATAATACATGGTCTGTGCTCGTTTTGTGGGTCCGAGTATACGCAGGGACCAGGCTAGTGGGGTGTCTGGTACATTTAACCTCTCTTGTGTTATGTAGCGTTGCTTTGCGAATTCTATCACTGTGTATTCACTATGACTCATTTTACACTTTGTGTTTTTAACTGATATATTTGAAAAATAAGCGTTTAAAACAAAAGTAATTTGATGAATGAAAGCAGGAACTTAAGCTCTATTTATGTAACTAAATGTTTTACGTCTTTATTTATAGATGGCGCTAATTAAAATCGGGTTTGTTATGATTTTTGTATCACGATGATACGGATTGGGACAATTCTTTTATCGGGACAAAACACTTTAAGTATTGTAAAATTCAAATCAAATTTTTATCTGATTAAAGTTTCACTTTTGACTTTAAGTATTTTTACTAAGAATATACTGCAGTTAGTGAATAAGAGAGTTATAACTACATACGTGGAATATTTTTATATAATTTAGAACTGGTTTAGGATTGTTTGAAGGATTATGTGGTATTAGAAGTACCAGTGCCTTATTACACAGGGCTATATTAGTACTTAATACATTAACACAAAATAGGGGCTGGTGTCAAGAAATTGTTGCAATTTGCAGAAATTGTTACATCGTTAGAAATTTCTATTCAACTTGTGATAACGCCTCTTGAAATAGAATAGCAAATATACACAACTACGTTTTGTACTGTAAGATTATAATACTACAAAATAATGGTTATTCCTCCAATTCGAGGAAGTAATATATCAAAGGATTTTACACTCACAAAATGAAGTATTTATTTCAGAATTTAGAAATAAGAACTTTACAAAAAATAAATGGGATCAAAGCGTATACACAGAGTTACCTGAAATAAACACACACAGAATTCGCAAAGCACGCATAGCACAATATATATTCCAGACACCTCAGTCTGGTTTCTGTGTATACTCGGACACCCACGAAACTATTACAGGCTTGGGAGTTATATACAGAAGAAAGCAGGATAAACTTCCATAGCGCGATGTAGAGCTTTTATTATACGAGTCAAAAGGTCTTACCTGAAGACTAAAAGGCTCAAAGTATTTACGTGTGTGTGTTTGTGTACATATACATTTAAAGATGGTGTGTAATGTTATTTGAAGCTTTTTGTATAGTGTTCTATCTCAGATTGTTAGTAACTTTTTACTATTATTGTTTTTAAATCTCTTTTCTCTTAGCTATTATAAGAAGTAAGGAGCGTCGGTGGCTCAGTGGTTTAAGCACTTGACTTGTAATCTACAGGTCTTGGGTTCGAATCCCGCCGCCATGTACCAATGTGATTTTTCGATTTTTCGAATTTTCATATGTACATAATTTACCCGACGTTCTTACGGTGAAGGGAAACATCGTGATGCAACCTGCACATATCGGCGAAGAAATTCAAAGATATGTGTGAAGTCAACCAACCCGCACTTGGCCAGCGTGGTTGACTATGGCCTAGTCATCCTAACTTTAGGGTAGGCTCCGAGCCCCTCGGTGGGGACGTATAGTGAGCTGGTGATGATTATAAGATGTTAACCGACAAGGGGATTGTTGATATGAATTTTAAAAAGAAAGTTTTTAAATCTCCTTAAATAGATTAATGATCTTAGTTATTTCAGCAGATTAGTTAACTACAAATTAAACTTATTTGGAAAACGATAATAGTTAAGAAATCACCAACTTAACGATCATTTATCATTATTGTTACTTAACTTGTTTATGACCATTCAAGTCATTATGCTAAATTCGTGGAAAGTGATTAAGTTTTTTGTTCTTGCCGTTTCGTCGTTACCTTAACAGATAAGTTTAGGTATTAAAAATAAACCAAGTCATCCAAATATGTAACAAAATGTAAACTTCACTTTAAGTTACAAAATTTGAGGAGTAAATTTTAAAAACATTCAAAAGGGGGTCAAAGCATATACACAGTGGGGTTCGTTGGTCCTAATTAAGGACCAAACAGAATTCGCAAAGCACGCACAGCACATGAGAGGTTAAATAGTCCAGACACCTCCAGAATCTAGTTCCAGTGTATACTCGGACTCCCACATAGCTGTGACAGGCTCCATCTTTATATATAGAAGACTTCAGGATGAACTGTAATATCGCGATTTAGCCCAAGTATATAAAAAGTGTTTACCTGGAGACTATGACGTATGCAGCTAAAAGGAGAACTGTACGTGTGTGTGTGTGTGTGTATAACTGAAGTGTGGGTAACATTTTGGTTTTCTATTGCTTTTTATTATCTTAGACTAATGTAAGAACTTTATTCAGTAGTAGAATAAAAAAAGTTACTATGTCTGCGAGTCAAAATTGTAGAGTTTAATAAATTCGAATAGTTATTATTACAAATGACTTTGTGACGAAGCAGAAATTAAAATAACAATTTGTAAATGAATGTACTAATTATGTAAATCATTAAACGTAAGTATTTGTCGTCAAAATACCATTACTTATTACCAAACCCAAGAACACTTCAGTTTGAACGTATAAACGAAGAGAAAAAAATGTTTCCTTTTTATAAGCTTTATTCCACAGCCAGTTACATATGTTTATTACATTTTGTCAACAGATGTATGTGAAAATTTCCGCTGAGACTTTTAGTTACGCCGAAATATGCGGATTTCGCATTCACAAAGAACACGCCAACCCTTTTATGTGTTGGAAAAGACATTCGGGTGTACCTCGTTACCTGTTTGTTTTATTTATTATTTCTCTGTGATGTCACAAACGAACTCCTACCCTTTGCTCTCGAATTCTCTAAACGTCCAAAGTTATTTATCTGACAAAACGAACGTAGATTTGATTTAACATGAGTTGTCACGTAAAATGAAGCTGGTTTTATACGCATTGAAAAGACAGCTTTAATTTTAGTAATAGAGAATCAACATATATTTTGTATTAAAATTATTATTTTTTTATCAAAGTTATAAATTGATATTATTTTTGATCAACGGCTACGTCAACAAGATTTGGGTATTCGTTGCATACTCAAATAACAAGGTTGCAGAACCCAGTTATGTAATACTTCTCGTATTAACGCCGCCCTTAATCTTACTTCTTACTTCTTACTATCTTACTAATATTATAAATGCGAAAGTTTAGATGGATGGATGGATGGATGGATGGATGGATGTTTGTTAGAGTTTGTAGCCTAAACGGCTGAACGGATCTCGATGAAATTTGGTATAGACGTAGAGGATAGCCTGGAAGAACACATAGGCTATTCACTTTTGTTTTTTTTTAATTCCACGCAGACGGAGTCGCGGGCGAAAGCTAGTCACACTTATAATAAAACTAGCTGTTCCAGTGCGGCTTCATCCGCATGAAATTAACTAATTTTATTGTTTACATTTGTCAAATTCTCAATTGCAAATGTCAAAATACCAATTACCTTATGGCAGCAA
>LD688935.1:2781138-2797041 GCA_003118335.3 Papilio memnon
ATTATTCAAAAATATGCTGTAATTGCCGACATCTTGGGCAACAAAGAAATGCGTGTTTACGCTTTATTATATTAGTATAGATAATAAACTTACTTATTTTTAATGTAAGAAAAATATTTAAAAAACGCACTTTACTTTTAATATGTATTGTGTTAGAAGGTAAATAGTAACCGTGTTTGTGAGATAATACGATAAACAACTCTTAGAAGAATTGTATATTACAATTGGTTCATTATATTCTTCCTCGATCCTGTATTTGGGACATTGCCAGATGCCTTGGTCAGGGTTGTCATGATAATTTTATTTTTATAGATTCTATGGCGTATTACGCACATGACTACAAAATTAATGTTTTTATAACAATAAAAAGAGAAATGCATTAGAACATAGATGACACAGCATAGTTAGGAGTAGTTTAAAAAAATGGCCTTGCACATTTTGACTAAAAATTATTGTAACAAAATTTGACAATTAATGTAATCCTTGATATGGGTGCTCTTGCAATTTAAAAATAGTAAGAATTACCTTGAACATTAAATATTTCTAAAATACACGATATTTATTTTACATCCCTTTTCTATTCTTTTAAATAATAAAGTTTAACAATGAGTTACGGCAAGTGTGTCAACCCTGTTTTAGTCATGTAAGCGAATTTGTTTTATCGAATGCTTGGCGACGCCACGGCGGCGACCAACTTGTATTTTCATTTAGCTTTTACGATCACAAACGTCGCCATAGAGCGTTTTTAGAATATCCTTGTATGTTATATGTTAGGTAAAATATCCTATAGCTTGTTTTGATCTTATATCTTAAGGTATTATGGCTCATAAATTCAGATTTATTTCTCTTACTTAATAAAAATTGTCTCGTAAAAATTGTTCATAACTTGGATTACTCAAATGTTTTATAAAAGATCTTTGTTGTCGACTTTATTGTAAGAAATATTTATGGATTCAAAATCTATGATATTTTTTACGCATAATACTATCTAAATTTCTTTTTATCAAAAATAGGCTTCATTAAGATATTTTAATCTATTACATATTTATTAGAACTATTTTGTCGAAAGAAAACATAACACTCAATAAATAAAATTTAAACAGTAATACAGGGTGATCTTTAACTCATAATAAATTTATAGACTGATAAAAATAGTTAAAAGACAATAACATTATTCTGTTACGAAAAGCAAACAAAATATTTTCGATGTTTTTTTGTCATCTAAACAATTCAGTAACAAACAGAAATTGTCGCACATTAGAAAAGTTATGTTAGCACATTGATTAAAATTGTTGAGTAAATAATTTTAAACTTTGCTTTCAACTTTGGCGTTGTCCGCTAATAAACGATGTTTGTGATAGTTAAAATTTATTAGTTATTCCTTGGTCGCCACTACGACTGGGTTATTTTGATTTGTAGTAAAGAAATGAAGTTAAAATAATTGAAGGAATAATTCTTTAGAAAAATGTGTACAAAGTAATTGCTTGAATAAAATATAAGCTACAAATATCCTGAATCACATTTGTTAAACACGTGGTTATCGATATTTGCTTTTGAGGATAACTTTTTCTAGACAAATGATTTTAAGAAATTAATTATTAGAAAATAATAATATATAATACTTTTTCGCGACCGTTATAAGTTTTCCCTTTAATAAAATAATATATAATAATTAAAAATAATTTTATTAATTATAATTTTTTATTAATAATTGACTCACCCATTTTGTTGCGGCGTCTGATTTTCATCGGCTTCATTGCTCACGATCGACTCTAACATTTGTATCTTCAACATTTTGGATCACATGTCACTTTTCTTCTTATATTCTGGAACAAACAAAGAAGCGTTTAAAAAATCTCAATTTTGACAAAACAAAAAAAATTGACATTTCACTTACAAATGTTTTGTATTTTTTCCGATTTAATTGAAAGTATGAAGAACGTTGAAAATCCATATTAAAAATTGACTAGTTTACCCTACGAAGTGCGAGCCGTAAGTAACATTCGCGAAACACCAACTACCTAATTTAGGGTCTCAGTACCTACTTGTCCCAAGACCCAAAACTAGGTAGCTGATGAAAACTTGAATTGGTATACTGCCTACCCCATACAGGTACCCGATCCGCTCTACATGGGCTTTATTTAATTCGAAGGTCGAAGGGATGCGGGCAGGCCCGGACTAGTCCTCCGGGAAATTCGGACAAATCCAGGAAAGGCCGCCAGATCTTTACTTTAGCTACCTGGATTAGTATTATCCCTTATACGAAATATCGATTTTATTATCATAATTTCGCAATTAAAAATAAAATCGTTTTCGCTTGTTAATTATACAGAGAGGAACCGATTTAAATAAATATGAACATTTACCGTTGCTAGATGATTGATTATATTGTTTAATTTCTATTTTTTTTTTATTAAAAATTAAAATTATTATTAAAATTCGTCGTTTTCAATGATGATAAGTTTCTAATTTCATTATTGAAATAGCGCATTAATGTGAATTGATTATAATACCCAGCTCTCGTCCCCAGTACGGTTCTGTAGGATCAGGTACATATGTTCAAAGTTTGGTAAGCGGGGATCACTTAAAAAATATTTGGGTTATTTAAGGATCGTCTGGGGACGATTTTATACATAATCCCGACCCATTCATTATTCATACTCATAATAAGATACGGTCCGTAAAAATGCATTCATGTTTATGTATGTTTCAATCAGGTAGCCCTTTCCTATATATAAATATCGACAATCAATTGAAAAGTTTTTTATTTCACATTTTTTAAATTATGCTCTCTTCCTTAGTATCTTAACCTTTCTTTAATAGAAAAATGTCTTTAAGTTTTTCATTTCCGTCTATTAATGGCCAGGCTCAATTTTGTATAAAGTTCTAAAGCGTTTTTCTTACCTCATTTCCTACCTGCCCCCAGCAACTTTTACCACCCGGTATGGGACTTAAATTTTAAATAAAATACATATAACTATACAAAAATTGCAAATTGTTTTCCTTTAATTTCGCTTTCACGAATTTGTAATTTTTATTAGGAGAGATATTGTGTAGTACTCGTGCGCAGAAACGTTGCCGATGACATTATGACGTCACGCGTTAACCGACGGTAAAGAGCAGACGAGCATGGGCCGCGGTCGGCGGGTGGAGTCATCAATAACCAACCTTTTCACAAGTAACATGTTATAATGTGTAATTAAATGAATGGTCGTCGCTCATTGCAATGCTTTGTATTGGGTTAGGCACGGCGTTTATTGGGCATTGACGCGTATTCTTTATGAAGGTAAATTTAAATTAAGGTGTTATAATAAACGTGGTGAGGATTACATTGATTCCATTGTTTATTATTCCAGTTTTAGAAACAAACCAAACCGCAATTCCTCGCTAATACGATTAAACAAATGGATATTCCCTTAGTAACGACAATGTAGGGATCTATTGTTGCAGTGTTCCGGATTTTTATGCAACTACCTGGGTGCAGCCCGTATCTATGCAATTATTTTTTCTATATAGTTTCTGAAACACGCTTCTAATATTTTCTATTTTATTTGGTACATATTAGCTTTCGCTGGGTTTAGGACAAGGGGTCCATCTCTACGCGGGAAACTCGGCTTTAGGTCGTGTTAAATTTGGAATGATGTGAAGTACTTTCAAGTATGGAACTGGCATCGAAGGGCACTGCGCTGTTTGATGAGAAAAGTGATGTGCTTTGCACTCAACCCCACCGACGTAGAGACTATGACCCCTTTTGTACCTTAGACTAGCTCTTCCCATGTGTCTGTGTGAAAATATGAAAATTTTATTTTATTGTTTACATTTGTCAAATTATCAATTGCAAATGTCACAATAATGACACTTGACATGATGACAAATTATTCAAAACTATGCTATGATTACCGACATCCTACGCCACAAAGTAGTGTGTGTTTACGCTTTATTATATTAGAATATATAACCCTGAAATTATCTTAAGATCAAAAAAGTCTGGGTTGAAGTAAGCTATTTTTAAAATTTCTATTTCCTGGAATCATGATCATCATCCATCAAAATTCATATTTGCTCTATATATCACTTATACAAAAATAGCGCATTTCAAAACACTAATTTTGTATACCTTTTGTTAAATTATGGGGTGTAACAGTTCGTACAATTGCCTCCTTCGACTTACAAACTCTCACGCATCACCTAATGAACGCGACTGTATACAAAAACTTGTTATAAAAACGTGAGTAATAAAAAAGATCTGCGCAATAAATATATAACTTCAGGACATTAACTGCGACAATCATAAGCTTTCATTTAGCCTGACCGACGCCAGGAAACTTTTCTAATCAGCGAGCGTACACATTCGTGCGTTCGCTATTTATGTTCAAAGTTTCTTAGTCGTGTCCTCGCCAAAACAACTCTTGTTCTAAATAACTGGTAATCCATCCCAACTTTCCTCAAGTAAAAAATTTATACAGACCTAGAATGGATTATATTTAATTTTGGTCCTAAGCTTTCAGTCTACGAAAGACGTTTAGTATAACAGTACTTAAAATAGTTCTGAATATTCCTTTTATCTCATTACAAAGCAATGAAACGTTTTATTCCACTCGTAAAATGCAAAGAAATTGTATTAAAGTTTAGGTTACTTGTTATAGCATAAAGGTTTCAAGGTTTAGTAGCGAAATAAACGTCTTGTTAAGAAATATTGCGGTGTTATTGCCACCGATGTCGCAGTGTCGACAAAGAAACGAGATAACGAGGCCCGTCTTCAGAGAGATGTCCGAAGCATTCTATGACGTCATTTTAAAAAATAAACATGGATTTACAAACAATCCGCATAACATTTAAGTTAAACACAAGAAAGCAATAATCTTAAAAGAAAACGATAAATGTTTTGTCTGAAAAGATTTTTGTTCTGATAAAATGAACTCCTTTTGGTATATGAAAATATATTTCTCATTTCACTTTTACATATTTTATCCGAGCATTGTACTCTCATTTTCAAATAAATTTTTAATCGACTCGCACGTAAAATGTAAGAACGACATTTGCGTTAAGAAAGTGAAAATGAATAATAAAATTATTTTCCCCTGTACAATTCGAATTAATAATTCTCTTTTGAAATACAAATCCGTGAGGCTTCGTGATAGAAAATGTTAATCTTGATGTGAAATCTTGATTAGGGTTATCTTAAATTTATGAAATCTAATAAACACAATATGTTTGGTTAATTCCGTTTTTTAATGTAATTTTAGTAAATAACTAGCTGTTCTTTTATTTTAAAAACTTTATTCTTTGCCTACTTTTGTCAAATTATCAATTGCAAATGTCAAAATGACATGACATGATGACCAACCATGGCAATCTTGCTTCCTTGATGTTGGCAGCAACTTATGGTCTCTTTCCCACATTAGGGTTTTTATCCAAAATACTTACCCCCTAAGTTTAATGGTGTGAAAATATATAGCCTAAAGTAAGTGTAGGGTAAGTGTAGGGCTTTTTATTACAAAACAATTAATCAAAAATATGCTGTGATTGCTGACATCATACGCCACAAAGTAGTGTGTGTTTACGCTTTATTATATTAGTATAGATTGGTAACCGGTAAAAGTACCATTATATTTCCATTAATTAATTCAAAATATATTAACATTGTTTTGTGATCACTTTTACGTATTTATTATTATTGAGCACAAATCAATTGATCTTAGTTAGCATAAATTTTACTTACACTTTTGTAACGGCAATTATCTAATACGTACGCCTTGGTATTAGTTTTCTGTTAGGGGTTGAGGTCTATTTTTTAAAAGGTTTTTCAATTATTAATGAAATGTACACAAACTACTACACCTCTAAATTAATTGGCTGTTTTATATGAGTTTTTCTAAATTGCATTAATAATGTACACATTTCAAAAACATTCTAATTAATAATATTATGAACATGTTGTTTGCCATAATGCATAGATGTCGCCCTAATTGTTAACATTTAAATTAATTATTTTCAACTTTAGAATAGGATAAAAATTTGTTAGTGGGGGATATTTTTTAAACTTTTATCCTGGATTATTGTAGCTAACCTAACTTTTGTCGACTAAACGGTTGGCGAAAATGTTCTAAATCGCGATATCGAAGTTTTTGATTATTTTCAACTGAATTAATTTGTCAATGTACTGTCTTTCGGATGTCCAGGTCTCCTCGGGAAGGCCAACATACAATTGGTCACGAGTTGTGAAATTGATTGTTGATATTTCGGACACAAATCTTAGCTTACGCTTAATTCAAAATTGTAAATGTGTGTAAATTTGGGCAAATGTGCGGGTGCGGGGAGAGGCGGCGCGGGGCTCTCTCCCCGAACTCTGCTATGTGAGAACTCTCGCCACTACCGTAGGAGACCGCTATGACATCCATTTTTGCATCACTAACATAGACTATAAACGATGTTTTTTTTTTAATAATAATCAAACACTTAACCACTAACCTGGTAATAAGTGGTGATGTGATCGAAAGATGCTATGCGCTAAGCTATTTACAAAAGTTAAAGTACCTACAAATTGTACGAATTTATCGGTTTAGTGAAACTTTTGTTGTTTTTTCTACCCGACGGTGTTTATGTACAAAAAAACAATTGAATTAAAAAAACCTTTGATAACAATTTTTTTTATTATAATACTCCAGCAACATTTAATATATTCAAAGATTCATTAATTTCGCAATCAATAAAAATTTTTTTACCGATAGTTTTATTCAAAAGGCTGTCAAATTAACTTCGACGTTAGTGGTGAGATTCTCAAACACGCACTTTGTGCCAAATGCCGATCGTCTTCGGTAGAGGTAGATACACTGGGCTGTGGCCACTGATCAAAACCAATCAGTGAACGAGAAATGAGTGGGACTTAGGCTAGCTCCCTATATACTAGTTCCACGCGAAGTAACGGACAGCCCGTCTGTATTATAACCATTTCTTAGTTATACTTCTATTGCAAAGAAATTTCGAAAGCGTGTTTATAAATTTCTACCTGAACCATATCTTTACAGGATCTATGACAAGGTATCTATTGTTTAGTTTTTATTGCACTTGTCCCTTCAACGTTTAACTACACCGGCTCACTTCACTATGCACGTTTTTACGCAGTAGTACGACGAAGTCGAAAATTACAACTTAATAAATATGTATTTCGATATTCGAAATGTATTTAATTTATGTAGTAATCTATAATAATTAATCCAGATTTTTAATATCTCTAAGGACTAAACGGAATAAATGTGTGAGAACTCCATACGATTTCTGCGACTGCGACTTCCAAGCGACTGTGCGCTTTGCGTTCAGAAATAACGATAGTAATTATTTTAAAATTGTCAGCTCTGTTATCTATAGATGGTGATAAATTTCTCTATTTAAAACATAAGCATTTCTCTAGAATAGCTGAGTATAATCTCAACTTAAACTGTAGATCAGGGATGACGAACCAATGGCGCGCGAGGTGAATTTGGACACCTCAATTAACACAAAACTCGTAATGTATAATAAAAAAAATATGATATTAAATTACGTATTAAGGATATGAGGAGAGAACTCGATTGATACCTACCTACGTTTCGAAATGCTCCTAATTGTTATAGTCACTTTTTGATGGCATATCTATAACCTTTTTAAGCAATTCTTTAGATACGTACGTTGATATGTTGATCGCCTCTATCCTTGTTATAGACGTTGTTCTTAGTTAACAGCGGTTGACCATAACGAATGTCATAAATGCTTAATGCTGTGGATCTGGCAATATCAATATCGATTGACCTACAAGGAAATAGAGCCCTTAGCCGCCGAGGGCCTCATTTCCCCGCTATAAACTTTACGTAAGCATAAACATTAAACATTGTAGACCACTCAGAGGTCCCAGTTTGCGGCTTTCAAGTTTGCATTATGCTGAAATGTTTCTTGTCGTACCGTAACATAATCCTTCTTAGGTACTGTAACTACTAGTATTTCTATATTAATATTATAAAGAGGAAAGATTTGTTTTTTTGTATGTATTGAAATAACTCAAAAACTACTGGGTCGATTTAAAAAATTCTTTCACCGTTAGAAAGGTAATTTATCCGTGAGTAACATAGGCTATATTTTTTAATTTCACGCTCGCGAAGTCGCGACCAACGGCTAGTCTATAAATAAAATAAAATACATAACCGGAGAGCCAACTTTAATCCCTTTTCCTTCCCACCCTTTTTCTTATAAGAAAAGAAGGAAGGGAATATGTATTTTACGGTGCAGGAGACGCATAGGAAGGGGAAATATCCTCTTTATGTGCGTCTCTTCCTCCGTCGATTAAGGGTACGCAACGTATCCGCTATTGCGAATGTCTATGGGCAGCGGTCGCTTCGCTAGTTTGGCCAATTCAGGTGGCCGCTTGTTCGTTTGCCATCTTATGATGTAAAAAAAAACTACGTACATTATCTAAGTATTTATCTATTTCATTTCAATTCTATTATATAAAAAAAACTTAAGAACTAAATTAGCTGTCGTACTGTATTTAAAACAGAATAAATTAAGAAGAAATGCAAGTTTTTCTGTAATTAAAGTCTTGTCTTTAAGACTTCCTCTTTGCTATTCAAGTCAGAGCTTGTCCCGTAACTTCTATTTAAATAACTTTTACTGCAACATTAAATAAGATATGCTATTTCACTGTTAAGGTGACCAGTAAGCATTTTCTATTGTTAAACGAGTCTTCAGTTTTGAAGGTCAATCAAACTCCCAAAATCATCAATATTAATAAATTAAAACACAACACATTTCGCCCCAAACACTTGAAAGCTTAATTTAACGGTCAAATTTAGTGCCAATTTGTGGTAATTCGCTAACACATTAATTATAACGTATTACATAAAGTATGTTGGTTTTAATTATTTTTAGAGCCATTCGTTATAGTAATTAGTTTGTGCGGTTTTTGATAATGATTTTAATAGGTGGTTTATTTGGTGGTGGTTTGATCAAAAGCTTAATAACGTAGAATAATAAAAGACATGAAAATGAAGCTTAAAATAACTTTTGTTTCTTTAGGGAAAAGCTTTAAAATGTAAGACTCCATCTGTTGGTATATGCGATTCCTACAATCTTCAAGTACATCAAGAGCCAAGTCAGTTTTAAGAGAAGCACCAGTTGGTAATCGCAACTTTTGTTTTACATATGTAATACTTCTTACTAATATTATAAATGCGAAAGTTTGGATAGATGGATGCTTGTTAGAGTTTTTAGCCTAAAGTGTTCAACGGATCTCGATGTAATTTAGCATAGATCTAGAGCAGTCTGGAAGAACACATAAGCTACTTACTTTTTTTTCTTTAATTTTGCGTGGAGGTATCGCAGGCGAAAACTAGTATAAAATGTAATTGTTATGTTGATATTTGTAATATTTTAAATTAATGGCTTTATACACCTTGGGAAGTAAAATATTATATTTTGTACGTAGCAATTGGAATAAAATATGTCACACTCGACTTTAACGGAGTGGTGCAGTGTACTGTAAAGATCAATAATACATGCTTTTGCGATATATTTTACATCGGTACTATAACGTCCCGTAAAAATTTATCGCCTTGTGTGGGAGTTAAATAATCTAGGACACTCGAATGATCTGCGAGCTCTCGTTTCAAAGGAATATAACCTATCATAAATTTATCTTTCGACCTATTTTTATTACAATATATCAATGTTCATCATACAACGTGAAGTGACAAATATTGTATGTTTGAATCCAATATCTACTCTATAAACAATTGAACATTGGACGATATCATCATACTAATATTATAAATGCGAAAGTTTGGATGGATGGATGTTTCTTAGAGTTTGTAGCCTAAACGGCTGAACGTATCTCGATGAAATTTAGCATCGATGTAGAGGATAGTCTGGAAGAACAAATAGGATACTTACTATTGTTTTTTTAACTCCACGCGGACGGAGTCGCGGGCGAAAACTAGTTCTTTATAATTCGTACTAATATTATTAATGCGAAAGTGTCGATGGATGGTTGAATGTTTGTTACTATCTCCAAAATGGCTTAACGGGCAAAAAAGCACAGATGAAGAAAATGGTCTAGAACAACACATAGGCTACGACGGAGTCACGTTCGAAAACTATTTCTATCATTAAATACCATTTATTTCTTAGTGTTTTTAGTTCTGGGTGTCCTACGAAAGCTAAAGATTTTTGTTTTTCATTGTTTCCCTTCATTCTGCTTTGGTATAAGACATTATGGGTGTTTTACTTTAAATCACATTGCAAAGCAAGTCGAGTTTAGCTACTAAACATCGTATTATAGTGTAAGGTTTAATCGACACACTGTTTGATAACACTAGTTGAGTGTAAATAAATGCTCTATCCGCGGGAGACAAGAACACGACAAGTGCATTATGATAATTATCAACGACCTTCGCAAGTATGTTTCACTTCATTTCATAATAAAGCTAATAATATTATAATGTAACCTTGTGTGATTGACAATGAATATTTAATACTGAGAAAATACATCTTCATGAAATTACGAAATTTAGTACCGACCTAAGATTTCAATTTAATATCAGATTTGTAACTGGATGTAAAATGAGAAATAAATACTGGGCCTGTGCTACTAATTTATACATTACTAGCTTTCGCCCGCGACTCCGTCCGCGTGGAATTAAAGTAAACAAAAAGTGAGTACCCCATGTGTTCTGACTATCTTCTACATGTACACCAAACATCATGGAAATCAGTTTAACCGGTTACGCTACAAACTCTAACAGACATCCATCCATCCATCTATCCATCTAAACTTTCGCATATAATATTAGTATGATTTTTTTTTTCAATTTAAACTGATTGGAGTATCATGGATTAACAATATTTTTTGTCTAAACACATCTCTTGTTACACGTAAACGATGCGCGCGTATTTTATTTCAATATTATTTAATGAAAACAAAAAGTTAGATGGCACAACTTGTTTGAATTGAACGACAGTATTCGTAAAGATAATGGCCGAGTTCGTTGCCAAAAGTCAACTGAAAGCAAAGTTATACAATAAACGTTTTTAAAGCCGCTTCAGATAACTTTTGACAAAACTTTCCAAAATGATACGAAAATCTCCGCCCCTGAAGTGATTTTCATTTACATCTGTTACTAATATGCTTTCAAGATTATCTGCAACACTCAGTTATGATGGCAACTAAGGGAACTTGTAGTGTAGATATAGTATGAGAAATTCAAGTCAGTATTTGTCACTTAATATGACTGTATAATTTTATAGTTATATTTTTTATTTCAAGCAGAATCAAATTAAATTAATTACTGTATAAAAGTAGTATATGCATTTTAAAACATCCTTTATGTACTTAATGTCATAAAAGTAATTATAAGAGTTCATTTTTACAAGTTTTCAGACAGTTTTCAAAGAACAGCTTGTAAATTAGAAGTCTACCTGAAATCTGGGTCATTATCGATCTACTTTGAAGTAAACCTAACTTTGAACTAGACGTAGTCTTTTTGTACCTATCAGGTTGTACCACAAATTAATCACTTCCTTTGTACCGACCGCTGTAATTAAGAACAGCCTACTGTTTCTTTTTGCGAAAGAAGATTAAAGGAACTAATCTTTTAATGAAATGTAAAATAGTTTTTTATACATTTGTATAAAGTATTTACGTATCTATAGCGTCTTATTTAATTACTAACCTTCGCCCGCGACTCCGTCCGCGTGGAATTAAAAAAAAAACAAAAGTGAGTAGCCTAAGTGTTCTTCCGGAGTATCCTCTACATCTATACCAAATGTAATCGAAATTCGTTCAGCCGTTTAGGCTACAAACTCTAACAAACATCCATCCATCCATCTAAACTTTTGCATTTGTAATATTAGTATGAAGTTTAATTGCTAGTTGGCTTTTAAAATTTGCTGATGAAAACACCAAAAAGCAAGAGTTTTAGTCCAAAAGTCATATTCTAAGGAATAATGATTCATAGATGAGTATTGTCACTTTATTATAACTATGAATTTATTAACGTACAATATTAAGAAACAATACATATAGATTTCGTTATATTATTATGTATTCAAGGTTGATCGTTCCGGATAAGAATCGTTTAAATTCAATACTCGACTTATTACCATTACGTGTGTATCATTTGTTTATAATATTCTTTGTTAGCTTTTGATTGTACTAGACATTATGTACGTGACAGAATTATAATTATTACTTATAGTAATTTCAATCTAGTAATAGATACCTTGAGTACTTTCACGATATAAAAACCGATCTATTTAAATACTTATTTAATATTATAAATGCGAAAGTTTATATGGATGTATGTTTGTTAGAGTTTGTAAACGGCTAAACGGATTTCGATGAAATTTGGCGTAGACGTAGGGGATAGTCTGGAAGAACACATAGGATACTCAGTTCTGTTTTTTTAAATTCCACGCGGACGGAGTTCCGGGCGTAAAAATGTTTAATTTCATCCCTTATAGTTATTGCATAACATTTTTCATTGGTATAACTAATACCTCTTATGTTAACGTTTTCAATAGGATGAATAAAATCGCACTACCTAACCACCACTAACCATTGAAGCAACGATGAAAAGAGGAATTTTGCATTTTTTCTAGTACCCTCAACATTCTGACAGTTAGAGTTTGTTTTTCGTATTTATTACTTTTATTAGTATCACTTAACCCAGTATAAACTGTATTTACTTTTCATGGAAATATAATTCATAAAACTTGAATAGAACTACGCTCTGACAGATGTTTGAATGGACTTCACGATTGCTCCGAGAAATGACACAATCTCGTAGAAAATCGCATTGAAGTGGTTTTTTCAAAGAATAAGGTGAAAACTAAGCAATTACCAAATGAGGACAAAGTGAGTTTTTTATACCTTTTATATGATTTGAACAGAATATAAAATTAGAAGTATTAAATCACTTAATAACCTCAAAATGTAAATCAAGTTGTTCAAATATTTTATTTTCGAAACTAAAATAGGAAAATAAGACTTGTTAACTTCTTTTTAATACACATATAGTTTTAAGTGCGAAGTACAAGACCAAGAAAGTTTATTAGAAAATCCTTATAAGTTTTCTTCTGAACAGTGATTGATTGTAAAGGCAAAATAATTTGACGTGGATTGATGGAGAAAATGTTAGAAACTTGTTTTGTCTTTTATAGATTAAACATGTTTTCATCATATATGATACTAATGCATTATTCAAGCTTATATTGTTTATCTATACTAATATTATAAAGAGGAAAGATTTGTATTATCGTATGTATTGATATAAAAACTACTGGACCGATTTTAAAAAATCTTTGACCATTAGTAAGCTACGTTATCATTGAGTATCATAGGCTATATTTTTAATTTCATGTCCGAAGTCGCGAGCAACAACTAGTATTTTATATTTTGATTCCTATTATGGAGTCGCAAATACTATTCAACGTAATACGAGTGTATCGTTTCAATATAAATTTCCTTTAACAAAATATAACTCTATGGTAATATGATACACGTGGCATATTTACAATACTTCCTTCCTGGTTTTCCTAGTAAAGTAATAAACGAAAACTTTATCTGTTCATATGATTGCGTCTTTCAATATTATTATTCTTTTATATTTTTCTAAAAACAAAGACGTTCTCTGAAAGCTGAAGTTATATAATTTATAAGAATATTGCTTTTTAAAACTAAATAAATAATATAAATAGGTTTATATTTTACCCATTATCTCCTTTATAAATATACTAGCTGTTCCCGTGCGGCTTCATCCGCTTGAAATTATAAAAACTCTATTTTATTGTTTACATTTGTTAAATTCTCAATTGCAAATGTCAAAATTCAAATGCACAAATGACAACGAAGGCCTTTGACATTGGCAATCTTGCTTCCTTGATGTTGGCTGCAACTTGGTCTCTTTCCCAATTTTATCCAATGTATTTACCCCTAAGTTTAATAGCGTGAAAATATATAGCCCAAAGCGTGACGAAAGTGTAGGGCTTTTATTAAAAAAAGAATTATTCAAAAATATGCTGTAATTGCTGACATCTTTCACCACAAAGAAGTGTGTGTTTACGCTTTAAAATGCGAAATAGTAAAATACAAAAATGATTTTTCTTTAATCTTAAGTTTTTCCTTATCAAATCAAGTTAGAGTAATATAAAAAAAATATTATAAATTGTTTCTTATAATATAGATATAGTATGGCAATAGAGGAAGCGGTATCAGACACAAGTGGCCATTGAAGCGACGGTGAAAGGAAATTTCTGCAATATCTCTAGAACCCTCCACGATCCGTAAGGATTGGTGCTTTTGTGAAAAAAGTGCAAACGGCGAATATGGTTTTTATATTTTTTGGTCACAAAATACATTTTTTCTTCCAATATATCAACTGGTATGGACACAAAATTAGTATTTATATTATTTTGTTCCACTAAAAATTTTTATATTAAACTTTGGAGCGATATTGTATTGTTTTTACAATATAGTGAGACTCTAAATTAAACGAAAACTATCTTTATCAATTTAATAGTTTCATCAGTTATTTCCACAAAATGTCAACGTTCAACAAATAACTCCGCATTATTAAATTCCTTAAACTGTCACTTGGCACCTGACAGCGAGGTAATTATTCTTAAGGCCAGACAGGCTAAGCTCATTATACTAAGCATCTTTTAGCTCTAATTTTTATTAGTAATTATCTTACAAAATTAACAAAAATGTCACGTATAATATCGGTAGGGGAAGATGGATACCAAATAAGCCATATGCTAAGAAAAGGCGGCGGAGGACTTAAAACCAAGGATCACACATAGATGATAGATCATACTAATATTATAAATGCGAAAGTTTACATGGATGGATGTCTGTTAGAGTTTATAGCCTAAACGGCTGAACGGATTTCGATAAAATTTGGTATAGATGTAGAGGATAGTCTGGAAGAACACATAGGCTAATCACTTTTGTTTTTTTTAATTCCACGCGGACGGAATCGCCGTCGAAAGCTAGTGTATGAATGAAAATCATTAAGAGTTTTATTAGAGAAATTTAAAATAATTGAATAGTTTTAAAATTCTCTGTAGACTACTTAATTAAGTATTTTATAAGATCATTTAAAGTTTTATTACTTGCATTCTTTAAAAATTTATTGAGTTAAAACATTTTCAAAGTATTTTGCAGTCGACGGCTTATAGAACTTTAAGTATTGTGTGTATGTACTGAACGTAAGAATACGCGTGCCTCAATGACGTCATTGTAGTAACATTGACTGACACATCAATTAATTTAACGTTATAGGAAAGTCAAGAACAGTTTTCCAATTAATAAATACAATAATGTTCGATAATATGAGTCATAGTTTCGTAGATTGACAAAATTCTAGATTATCTGAGTTTGTTTCAAGATGAAACAGTCCCAATATAGGATTTGCCATGTTGATTGCGTTTGTTTTCCAAAGATCGAATAATCTACTACAACGTTGTGAAAGACAACGATCAATCGACTAAAAAGTATCATTTCACAATTTTACGATGACATTCTGTCAACTGTCAGATAGT
The DNA here is from genome assembly GCA_003118335.3 of Papilio memnon. Taxonomy (NCBI): domain Eukaryota; kingdom Metazoa; phylum Arthropoda; class Insecta; order Lepidoptera; family Papilionidae; genus Papilio; species Papilio memnon. The sequence goes on from LD688935.1 coordinate 2,796,709, forward strand.
TATTGAGTTGTCAATTTATAACATGCCTTGCCTAGTTCAATTATAGACTGGCGAAGTTCACAATGAACATGTGACATGTCCATACATCATCTTTGAAAGAATGTATACGTATAGAATTGTGTTAAGTTTATCTAATCATTATAATCCGTATATCTGCACTTATGCGTTGTCCATAAACATTTTACGAACACTAATGCATACGATCAGCGCTTACATTAATTAATCAATAGGGTTGAGGTCAAATAATTAACATTCAATAAACAAGCTTCATTGAAGTAATTTCATTTGAATGTACGTGATTTGATTGTCTATATTTATATTTTAAAGAGGTTT
>LD688935.1:2836612-2854050 GCA_003118335.3 Papilio memnon
AAATCATTTGGAATCGAAATATCTAAAAATATATATTTTTAAGGGAATCAAAAGGATAACAGAATATTTTGATAGTTTTAGAACACTTAGTTAGTTTATAACTGACAAAATTCTCAATTTAACGGTGACACCAGTATTACAATTTTATTTTAAATTATCCTACTGACATTGAATTCAATTACAGTGATTTAATATCAATAACGTACTAAGAATGTTATGTTTTTATTAAAACATTTAATTATGAAGATTAACAATGAACGATGACCTTAATATTTTACAAACATTTCCATTTCTACGTGAAAACATTGTCTGTATCGCTTTTGTATCTCATCGTTATTTACAGCCCTATAAATTTCGTGCCATGAAAATGTATCATTTTAATGATACGGTTTATCGTTTTACGAACGTATTAATATAAAAAATCAGCTACAATCTGACTTACTGCTTCATCGACATTACTCTATAACAACATCTAACTGAACTTATCAAAAACACATTTCAATCTGGCTTCCTATTCAGGAATATGCTATTGAATACATGGTCTCATAAAACTGTTAAGTTTATTAAAACATCTTTAGACATAAACTGTTTGAATGAATTGGAACATGTTGCCAGCATCAGTTTTCCCGTCCAAATATTACGTGGGGGCCTTCAAAAGGAGAGTGAACAGCTACTTATTAAGCTAGCACGTACCATCTTTCGACTGCATCGTCACTTCCTTCAGGTGGAATCGTGGTCAAGCGCTAGCTTAACAAATAATAAAAAAAACTAGGCACGCCTGATTGTTAGTTACAAAAGATAATTGACACATAAAATGTTCAAGCCAACTAAAGTAAATATAAAAGGACATCAAGGGCTAACAAGTAACAAATTATTACAGCGAAGAAAGAGCAATAATAAATTATATGGACAGCCAATATATTTCACATGCAGTATAAATCCAATGCACCACGCGAATGCGGAAATCCGTTGAATCCGGGGCCAGCTATCGCAAACTTGTCCTTCCCATTCTGTCCGCAAGCCGACGTTATAAAACTGCGTCCAGGCTGTGGCAGGAGAAATAGGAAATATACCACGTATTCCATGTAGGTAAATTTAAAGGTAAGATCTTTATAAAAAAATAAATACTTTCGTTAGTTTCCCACAAGTTTTTGATTCTGAATTTTGCGATTAGAAGAACCAAGGACAGGTTTTTATATTAGAATCGTGGTATATACATACTCTATCTTTTAACCATTCAAGATGTTAGATATAGATTTCGCACATAGTTCGCAGTACAAGTACTCGTATGTATTTCTGTTAAAATCTGCTGGTATTTCTATCCAACAACAGAACATAAAACCGGATATAAAATTCTACCTTAATTTCTGAGCTAACATTGATTAGACGTGCTTTCCTGGCCTGTTTTACCATTTAATTTCCTGCAAACTTGCATAAGTCTATGTTCTATTTATTTGAGCGACAGTTTTGGGAATTGAGAGGTCGAGAGAGATACAATATTACATTTAAATTCCAAGAATTATGTTTAACCTCATTCCCTTGTTTATTAACAATTTATTACAACTTTATTTAAGGCTTATATCAATTTTTGTCTATTATCAGACTGCGTTTCTGAGGTCTAGTCCCATCCCCTTCCTACCTGTTTGTTATAAGAAAATAATGGGAAGGGTAAGTTGATTTGAGTGTGAAGTAGATGCGTATGAAGGGGAATTTATCCTCTTTATGTGCGTCTCCTCCTTCAATTAATTTATGGGCAACGTTCGCTTCGGTTTTTCGACGAATTAAGGTATCCTCCCGTTTGGTACTTCAATAAAAAAAAACTAAATTGCGTAGCTCTTAATCGAATTGTAGGAACGATGTTTGCATAGACCATACATTACATTGACGGTATGTTCCAATGTGGAACAAAACATGTGGTTATATTACCGCACACCGTAATAATAACAAAAAGGTTACGGTGTCCGAGCTTACCTATTGAGACATAACGTTTCACCACATATCATATGGTTTGTTTATGTTCAGTATATCATACCATGTTATTACGTTTCTTACACTATTAAAGTCTAAATTGGTGTTTGCTTTGATATTTGCTTCGTATTTGCTCAAAGACCTTCCTGTTAGTGCGTTAAAAATAGTTTTAATAGTAGCTGATCATATTTTAAATTTTAAAATTATTTATTCATATTTTAATTTCAAATGAATTATCTCGCAATTAAAAAAGAAACTCAAATTGTGAAAAATTGTATTTAAGTAAATATTTTTAAAATTTCTTACTTTTAGCGAAAAATGTGCAGTTGTCTAAGGTCATAACAATCCTCGGGATGAGTTTGGAATATAGTTCGGTGGTGACGACGTAACTGACCGATGAGAGGGGCGCTATCATGTTAGATTCATGACACGCAAGACAAGACCGCCACAGTACAAGGTACTTGTGGCACTTTTTTGACGTTAATAGGAGAGCGTTTTTATTGTGTAATTACGCTTTACTCATGCCAACCGGGTCAGGAAAGTTTGAACGACTATATGTTGTTTAATTAGCAACAGTAATTCGTGTAAACGTGACGCTCATCGGAGCGTGGATGTAGGAAGCGGCGCGTGTTCGCGCGTTGATCGCTCCATTCCTGTTGCTAATAGAATAATTTAGTTCCGCGGCTGGGGTCGAGCCCCCTGTATTATTGGGATTTCACCGCAACCATTGAATTCACCTACCAAATTACAATGACGCAATCATCTATATCTATTCTATACTTACTTATACTTACTTTACTTAGACTTTGTACAATATAATAAAGCGTAAACACACTAAGTTACGTAGGATGTCAGTAATCACAGCATGTTTTTGAATATAATAATTATTTTTTATTAAAAAGCCATTTACGACATACTATATATATTTTCACGCTGTGAAACTTAGGGGTTGAATAAATTGGAAAAATCGTGATATCAGAATGGGACAAAAACTACAAGCTAATAGAATCATTGGAGCAAGATATGTGTATTTTTTTTTAATAACAAATTTTATTAAAAACATAAGAATACGTACGTATTAATGACTTGGTTTAATAAAACGTCAGTTAAAAGTGTAATAATGTATATTTTTACATTCCACAAAAACAAAGGTTTTTTTACGCGAAATAATTTTGATTAAAACTACGATTACAAAAATACATGTTCTTGTTACATTTTATAATAAAACATAAACAAATACAATTCATCTAAGAGATATTAATATTTATTAAATTTGTTTTATACAATTAAATTGTATACTTAAAAAGAATATTTACAATGAAAATGTGCGTTAACTTAATATGGAAGACTTAAAATAAATTGACTTCGAATAGGGTTTTAGTCTTAACATAATGTCATGTTTCAACTTAGCTACTCTGTGATCTTACAGTGCGACAAGCTTGGCCCGGTGTGTGCGACTGTTATCGCACTCAGAGGACTTAGCACGAAAATTTGCAAGAAGGTATATGTGAGACTAATTCGATAGGCACAAATCTAATACATTTTTTTTCAATACCATTTAAGTGTTGTCTCGCAAATTTTCGTGCCAGCCTATTTGTCAGAAAATGTTCTCTTAGTCATAGACACAGGCAAGATATGACAATACAGCTATATGACAAGGATCTTGACACATTTACCTGACAAATTTCACTTATGCCCACCGGGTCAACATGGTCTATAGTTTAGTACATGACAAACTAAACTCAAATACATAAGGCATTAAAGAATGTTATTTAATACTTTTTACAATATACACTGATGTAGGCAATTTTGATATAAAGATATTAATCAGCAATTATTTATATTAATTGTATGACAATTAAATCCTAAGTAACTTGTGTTTAAAACATAAAGTGAAATTAGTTGATTACACAATTTTTAGGAACACCGTAATAATTGCTAATTGACCAGGAATACAAAATTACGTCATATTACGGTAAAAAGAACTATTTTGCATAATGTATTTCTATTTTCCTGGTTAAACTATTTCGATGCTTTAAATACATTTATAGATATTTTTTTCATTATTAAAAGATCTTCATTAGTGTTAAAAATTGGCTATACATTTAGAAGTTATCTAAACAAATAATTATGTACATATTACGGTATTATAACGTCAATTGGTAACGTAGTTTTGGTACACCGGTCACCTTGTTTTATGAAAATGTAAATATTTTATACGGATATTGTATTATTGCGCAATTCCCGTAAATATAATTATCTATTTTATATACAAATATATTTATTTTGATCTATAATAATTGATTTTAAATTTTTCTCAATATTAATATGCGTTTATGACCGGTTATTTGTTCTGTATATAATATACATTCGCACGAAATAAATTACATTAGAATATTTCTATAACGGTTACCATTGGCAAGCGCTGTATCTTAAGACATTACAACTCGTGCACAATAACATGACAGTGACGTCATTAGTCAAATGTTTGTGCACGATTATGTTAATTTAACTTAATGAGAAAAAAAATATACTTATCAAATAAGGCGTTTTAATAGTTAACAAGAGAATCGTATTAACAAAGTAATTCGATGGAGATAGTTTTCAAATTCGTTTTGTAATTAAAAATGTACATTTATAGAGGAATTTGGCTTTAAGGTTATATTGTTGACGCCATTTTTTCATATATTCGATGATCTATAGATCGTTTAAGTAATTAAAGTAACAGTAACTTGATATATTGACTGAAAATAACATTGCGTATAGTAATTTTTTCATAACAATATCTAGTGCAAACAGAAATAGACTTAATGTCACATTAATAAAAGGTTCATATAACTTTAAAATAATGTGCTATTCAGTGGAGTTATCGTGTTGCGTCTTCAATTAATAATAGAGGATTAACACGAAAATTTGAAAGAAAATATTAGTAAACAATTCTCATACAATTGCCAACGAATACTTTCTCGTAAATTTTCGTGCTACTCACACAACGAAAATCCTTTTTGCGTCTCATAGTTATTGCATCTGAACTTTGTTGAATGTTCGATACTCTATTTCCCTTTTCATGCGCGTGATAAATAATAAAAACCTTCCTATAATGTTAAATAGTACTTCAAATACAACATTTAAAAGTTTTTGAGAGTTTTATTAAAGAACATGTCATACAGAGATACAAGACGAGACGCTAAAAGGATTTTTACAATACTTAGATGGACGCAACTCGTTAGCATTCATAATCGATTCCTCGATTGTAGACATTACTTTGTAGTGTCAGAATGTGGCATCCCATCCGGAGAGGTCATCAGGCGGGGGGTCATCAGCGTCGGGCGGGTACTGGTCGAAGTTGTGCGTGTCGAGCGCAGACTGCACCAGCGGCGTCAGCGGCGGCGCCAGCGTGCGCAGCGCCAGACCCTCCCAGTTGAATCCATCGAACCATCTGATGATGAAGATAGATGTCAGTCACTTATAAAGTACAACTAAGTAATTTTACTAATGCTATAAATACGGAAGTTTAGATGGATGAGTGGATGGATGTTTGTCAAAGTTTGTAGCCTAAACTGCTGAACGGATCTCGATGTAATTTGGCATAGATGTAGAGGATAGTCTGGAAGAACACGTAGACTGCTTATTTTTATTTTTTTAATTGTAATTTTTTAAATTCTAAAGCTGGTAGTATTAACAAAAGAGCCTACACCGCAATTTAGTGGCTCCTTGGATAAATACATCGGTGTATCACAATAATAATGCGATTTTCCGATAGGAAACAATGCCTAAGGATTTCGATAAAAACTTGAATACTAAAATTCTCAGCGAAAATAAACGGAAAATATTTTGAACATGTTCTTAAATGAAAATACAAAATACTTGGAGCTAAATTTTTAAACATTAATAATAGATGGCGCTGTAAAAAACTTGTACAGTTTACAGAAAGAGCCGTTAGTATTTTTTCGTGGAAGACAGATGGCGTTGTAATTAACTAGTACAACTAACAGGTAAAGCTGTTAGTATCTTTCGTGAAAAAACAGATGGCGTTATTACTTGTGCTTCTGTATCTCTGTGATGCCGCCGCGCTGGTAGCCGAGGCGCTCGGCGGGGTTGTCGCGGCACAGCTTCTTGATGAGGTTGGCGGCGTTGCGCGTGATGCAGCGCGGGAACTCCACCGCGTCGATACCCTTCAGGATCTTGTTATACGTCTTCATGGGGTCCGCGCCAGTGAACGGCGGCGAGCCAGTCAGTAACTCGAACATTAGCACACCTGTAATACATATTTAAATATATCTCGCAATTAGGAATTAATTTCTTTTAACTAGCTGTTGTTCACGACATCGTCCATGTGGAAAAAAAATATAGCATGTGCTACTCATTGATACCATAACTTTGTAATGCTAAAATTACGTACAATAATACAAATCTTTTCTTTTTATAATATTAGTATAGATGGTATAGATGAATTTAGGTCTCGAGAACTCTTTGTCAGGAGCCGTTTAATAACGTAATACATGAAACAACACATGTTTTTAGAATGCAAAATAAATTACAAAAAGCATATTTAACAACATACCTTAATCATTTTGTGATATCAATAAAAAAAATACTTATTTCATTGTCAGCGACATAAAAGTAATATCTCTTAAAATATTTACCCATGATCCTTACAAGCAAGGCCTGATACCAAAGATATGAATTTCGATCATCGACATATATACGTCTTTACGTACAATAATTATCGTACTAATATTTTAAATGCGAAAGTTTAGATGGATGAGTCGATGTTTATAACCTAAACGGCTGTACTAATTTCGATGAAATTTGGTACACATGTAGAGGATATTCTGGATGAACACATAGTCTACAGATTTTTTTTAATTTCACGCGGACGGAGTCCCGGACGAAAGCTAGTAATAATAATAATTCTTTATCTCAAAAATAACTCGTAAAGTATAATATACTATGTTACTAACAGTTTATAATGTATATAAAAATGAATTTGATTTACCCAGTGACCAGTAATCGGCACTAATATCGTGTCCCCTGTTCATGATAACTTCAGGCGCGACGTACTCCGGCGTGCCGCAGAACGTCCAAGTCTTGCGGCTTGCTTGCAACTTCTTTGAGAAACCAAAGTCAACTAATTTCACGTAACCCTTGGAATCCAGTAGCAGATTTTCTGGTTTAAGGTCTCTGTAAAGTAGAGATTAAATAAAGAATATTGTAAGACATTTACAGATAGCATATTTAATAGGAGTTCGACTTGCAAAGATGAGAGTGGCATAGAATTTTTTTAGTAATTTCTTTGCTCTAAAAAAACTCAAGACGTATTCAGTGTAAGATATCAGTGACGATAAAACATGGTAATTTTGTAGACAGAAGTAAGACGATTTTTTTCAACTCACCGATATATAATATTTCTCGAATGTAAATAGTGGAAGGCTTCCACCACACATGCCGTGTAGAACCTCGTAGTGGCATCGTCGAATTGACCTGAAAATTGGAAAGACAAGTGAACAAATTGAATTATTTTTATAAAAGTTTGTTGTTTTCTTTGGAGCTCTTTATTGTGTGTTGAAATTTGAATAGACTTTACAATTTTAATTATAATAGGTTATTTTAATCTATACTAATATAATAAAGCGTAAACACACACTTCTTTGTTGTCTAAGATGTCAGCAATCACGGCATATTTTTGAATAATTCTTTTTTTAATATAAATCCCTACAGTTATGGAACGCTTTAGGCTATATATTTTCACGCCTTTAAACTTAGGGGGTAAATATTTTGAATAAAATCCCTAATGGGGGACAGAGACCATAAGTTGCTGCCAACATCAAGGTAGCAAGATTGCCATGGTTTGTCATAATGTTGTCATTTTGACATTTGCAATTGATAATTTGACAAACGTAAACAATAAAATAAAGTTTAATAATTTCACGCGGATGAAGCCGCAAGGGAACAGCTAGTACTCTTATAGTTATAGTGATAATGCGATATTATGTGTTGCATAAAAGTTTTGTGTTACTGAGTAGACGGAACTAAATGTGTGGCAATGACTAAATATATCTTAATGTCCTTTGCTCACTTTGTTGAATTTCCTTTTTCGGTACGCATGATGTCATCTTCACGGTAAACACAAGAAATAACGAAAAAATACATGCTTTAGATAACAACATATTAAAACTGCACTTTGAGAAATTAAGTGGTTCTTAAAAATTTAGTAAGGAAAATCCTTACTAAGGCTCTACTTAGGAAACGTTTTAAGACTTTTTTTAAATAGCGCCATCTATGATTACCGTAACAAACTAACCTTTATCTCTCAGAATTGTCCAAAGTTCACCACCGAGGCATGTTTCCATCAACATATACAAATACTTCCGATCTTTAAACGTCTTGTATAGTTTTACTATAAATTCGCAGTTCATTTCCGACATTATCTCTTTCTCTGACATAATGTGTTGTTGCTGTCTCGTTTCAACGATCTGTGCTTTCTTCATCTGCTTCAAGGCGAAGGAACGACTGGAGTCGCCTTGTATTTGTACCAATTCGACTCGACCAAAGCCGCCGATACCCAGGGTGGCGATGATACGCAAATCTGATAGACGTAAGTTGGCAAATTCTTCGTTAAGCCTGAAATCATAGAAATATTTTGTTTAATATTTTTTTAATTAATCACAAATTTTTAGAATTAAACGCTATAATTAAAAAATTATGGATGTGACTTAAAAGTAATTAATCTGCTTATTTATTCGATGCAAAAATATTGCTTATTACAATATGTTAAAATAAAGATTCTTTTTGGTATTTGATTATTTAATTAGTTCGATTTAAGATTTTTTGTGTAATAGAATAGACCGACGGGAAGACCTGACCAATTATGTAAAGAAAAAACTCAGTATTAAATTACATATTATATAATATTTCTCGATAAATAACTTTGACATGGTAAATGGATTTCCCCATCCCTTAACTTTTATTATTATAGCAAATTAAATTGGTAAAAATCATATTTAATGCTTGATTAAAAAACTGCAGCCAATCAGCTTGTCGCATTGTTCTTCGCGAACTTCACATCGGTCGCGACAAAAACGCGGGAAAAATTACTTTGCGCTTGTTTAAAAATGAAATTTTCTATGCTAAAAGATGAAAGTTAATTACAGCACTTCGAATACTTCTACGGTATTATTTCGTAATTTAAATGCTGATTAACAGTGAAAGTGTAAAAAGTAAAAGATAATTTTGCTACAGAAATGCAAATGTCAACTTACCGTATCATAAATCCGTATTGAATGCAATAAATAGAAAAAGAACTAATTAAAGTACAAAGAGATTTTAAATGTATGGCTAAATATATTAGTGTTTTATAACAAAGAAAACAATGATGTTTTTCGTTTTCAAATAGACTATTTTTGTGCGTGTCGAAAACAGTTTAGATATGGTGTGAACTTGACACGGGGCAATAATACCTAGTGACGTGTCGATACGGAACAAGGAGCAATTATTACGCGATTCAAAGATGTTTTGTTGTAGTTACTGATTCTTAAAATGTGTCCAAATACATATAACTCTAGAAAGATATTGGGTAGTCTTTTGTTTTTTAGGTCCAGAATTTGTTTAAGTAAGAACTTCTAGAGTATGAATGATTTCTTTTTACGATATCCTTCATAATTGAATGGATAAGTGAATTGTAATGTAATAAATAATGTAAGAGTGTAATGAATGATAAATTATGTAAACAACAAAATTAAATAATAATAAATGTATTTTCCGTAACATTATCTCTACTTTTAATTGCAAGATTATGTAACATGTTTCCAATTGAATTTATAAACTCTATTTCAGAAGAAAATTTTCTATGCAAAAAAATATTTTCACACAATTTGTAACAATATTGTCCCTCTACGTTATTGTACACTAGTATTTATCGACACTCCATAATTCCCTTGTTAATAAAACGTTGAGATAGAAAGTCTGATGAACCGATAAAGTGGGACAAGGACAGAAAGATGAAAAAAAAAGCATTTCGTTACCTTTGCCTGCTGTCTCCTTCATCTTTATACTTAGTTCGTATCTCATCAAGGGTGGAGATGAGCTGGTTGAATGTCTCACGGTCAATAACAAGACACGTAGTACCTTCGGGGGAGTCGCAAATTATGTTCGCAGTTCTCAGATCATCGCTGAAATAAAAAAAGAATTGATAAATGATGTTTAAACGGCAATGCAATGCAATTTAATTGAAATATAGCAATGGTTTAATCAAATTTCTCTTACCCTTGTAAAGCCTTCTCTCCGAAGAAATCACCCTTCGTAAGAGTTCTGATGAATTTCTCATCGTTGCTGTTTGGCTGCTTTTGTGTAACTTTAACCTGAAGAAGACAAAAGATACTTTAAGAAGTACTTTGGGAGATTCATTACTTTTTCATTTATAAGAAGGTTATATAGTAAATAACATATTTATTGACTTAAACTTCATGTTCTCCATCATGGGAAAATCCTAACCTTATCAAAGTTCATGTCCCTTGCGTTTTAGATAAGATAAGTAAAAACGAATTAAACATATCTACATTGTTACAAAGTACACTTTATGTACAATACTTTTTACTAAAGAAATGCAAAATAAAGTTTCTCTGAGCCTTTAGAGTAATAGAAACTGTAGAAAGGTACCAGGAAAGTTGGCTTACTATATATCGGTATTAAAGTAACTTTCCATAAAGTCAGCTCTCGAGATGCCGCAAGCGCAAAAAGCCGCGTAAAAACTCGTATCAACATTTAATTACATCTTTTTCTTACATTCCAATGATATTAATTATGATACTTTTATGCGACACTTACTGCCACACCCAGGGTCATTTAATGGACAATTAAGCAGTGTTCTAGTTGATAGTTTTCACTAAGGATTTGCTTAGTGGATATTAAACGAAAACTCGGAGCAGTGTGGAAGTAAATTTTCATTTGCCTTTAAAATGTTATATGAAATAGTTTTTAGTAGTTAGACTTTATTTTATATCTGTGCCAAATTTCAATAAGATATGTTGAACTGTTGCAGAATTATCGAGCAAACATTAAAAAAACAAAATTAATGCATCCCACGGGAACCGTAACTATTTCCAGGATAAAAAGTAGCCTATGTGTTCTTCCAGACTATGCTCTACATCTGTGCCGAATTTAATGGAGATTTGTTCAGCCGTTTATGGTACAAACTCTTAACAAACAAACATCCATCCATCCATCTAAACTTTCGCATTTATAATTTTAGTATGAAGTATGATTATCAAACATAACAATAAAAGCAATATTTTTATTCGTATGAATTCTTAAACACGTAGTAATGTTTGATCAAGTGTTTTACTAACTTCATAAACATACATAACGAAATGAGTAGGAAATGATACCGATCGCATTCTCGAACTAGAACGAGTTTGTATCGAGTAATCAAGTAACTTAAAAAAGTTACATCCACAAGTGCACCTGTTCCTTCCGTAGGTTACGTAATGACAGATAAATCAAGAAAAACTTCTATTTTAATAATTTATAAACGACATCTACAAAACAAAACAATATCTACAAAAAGTTTAACAAAGAAAAAGTGAAACAAAAGGAGTTATAAATAAAAAAAAAATACTTTTACAGTTTCTGTCAGTCTGTAATACGATATTTACCGCCATATTTAAAATTAATTAATTCATTTATTAAAATTTCATACAACTTTTTATTAATTCCAAAAGATATCTTAAAAGCTCCAAAGCAAATAAAAATTCCGAGAATCGTTCCTAATTTAAATATTAAAAAAGAACCCGTTACATAAAAACTATTTAGATAAACATCGATGCGATAACAACGGAAGTATGAGATAACGTAGCCTAAGGCAATACCGTATTGCAATGAACGGACGCTGTAAAAAGAATAAAAAAGCAGAATCATTTGTGTAAAAATATTGCTATCACTTACATTCTGTTTAAGAAGAATAGAGACAAAAATCTTTTAAAACAATTGTTTTTTAGAGACATTCTCTCGTAAACTCAAACATAGTTTCAGATGTACAAATCATTGAAGATACGGAGTTGTTTACTTTCTTTTTGATACAGTTAACGATGTACGTTTCAAAATGTCGAATATTAAATGAGTGTTGTAGAAATCGCAGTGATTTGGCATGTTTGCGATTTCTCCTCGTAAAATTTTAAATAACATTCATTTGCACATACGAAAATAACTCTAAGTGTTGAAAGTAATTTATTACATTTATTTATAACTTGTGTAAAAGAGATATCCATTCTTGGAGAGAAAAGGGGTATTCTAGAACAGGATTCTAAGAAAATTGGTTACTACTTCCTACTCATTACTCAGTCATATAATATTTCGTTGCAGAACGATTAGATGTTAATAAGATTGGTCTTAAAAACTTTTCCGATTGAAAAAAAAAACAAATGTTTCAACACACCTTGAGTTTTAAAAGAAGTGAAAAATGTTGAAAGTCAAGAAAAACCCGTCCTGATTGGTAAACACGGTCAATTCAATGCTCCGTTTATTATTCAAATTCTAAGTAAGTTATGTAAGTGGTATAGATAATAAATAACAGTGGAAACATCTGGAAATATTCATAGTATGTTTTTTATTTTAATTATAACGATTAGAAGCCATTTAACAATAAAAGTGTACATCTTAAACTGGTCTAAACTCTAAACACTAACAATTATCACTAAGATATTGTACCATCAAAGACAAAAGTGCTGTAACCATATTTAATTATTTAAGCAATCGTTTGTTCAAAAATGTCTTACTTTTCATTAAACTAGAATTTCAATTCCTGTAATCCATCAACCCATGATTAAATTAAATCACATGATGTATATTAATTTTACATTAAAACTACTTAACAAACTTTAATCATTACAAAGCTATATGTATTAAAATTGAAGCAAATCCAGGCACAAAATACTATATATAACATTAAAAACAATGGCCACATGATTACCATAACAAAACATAAAAACCGTAATGATGAAAGCATTTCAAGGTAGACAATTTCCCACACGGATGTACTAAAATTGTGACCTCAGAGCGTGCAATGGCGCAGGCCCCTCGCCCGCCGTGCTTTGACCTTGTGGGCACAATAGACTGACTTCGGCCCCACAGCCTCCATACAACTTGTTTAATATTTTACTCACACGTACGATCCGATTTGAATAGCCAGTCGTTTACACGCCACGCATTTACATGCGTTCTCTCGACAGTAGAAAGTTAACTAGTAATAAATTCTTAAATCAATAAACAAATAACTTGTGAACAAACTTGTATGTTCTGGTGAATTGCATAATATGTACAATAAGAATAATAGCTCAAGAGTCGATGACGATCAAATTTTTACATGTCTCTCACGGGTCAAAACGATCAGTAAATTTAGAGAGTATCATATTGTATGTCTTATCCCGAAGAAATAAAAATAACTAGCTTTCGCCTGCGACTCCGTCTGCGAGGAATTAAATTGAAAAGTAAGTAGCCTATGTATTTTTCCAGACAATGTTCTATATCAATGCCAAATTTCACCGAGATCCGTTCATCCTAAGATCGAGCTTGCTCTATAAGGAACTAATTTAAGACAGTAATATTTTTAAATTTAATGTTTGTATTGAAAATTTGTAAAACTGATTTCCGTTATACCATTAATTCATTATTTAGTTCTATAAAAATGACTCATCTGTCGCATTGGTCAATAAAAGTTTATAACATTTTTGGAATAACAAATATGAATCGAGCGCCGTTCTAACTGCAGCTACTTTGTTACCAGCTAAGTTAAATGCCAAGGTGAACCGGTCGCACAATCACCGTACTGTCCGACAGATATGAAAATTACGTTTAATTCGCGAGCATAATCTTGACGTATGATTTATACTTTGGATTATTTACATACTAGCTTTAGTCCACGACTCCATACGTGTGGAATAAAAAAAGACAAAAGTATATGACTATCCTCTACATCTATGCCAAATTCCATTCAGCAGTTTAAGCTACAAACTCTAACAAACATCCATCTGTCCATCCAAACATTCGCATTTATAATATTAGTTAGATAGCAAAATACATGTGCAGTCAAATGTAATTTTGTATTCTTTATAGCATAAGAACATAACGTAACATGTTCTATTTCCAAATGAAAATTATTTAACAAGGATGATTTTGAAAGCACTTTATGACGACATAGCATGGAATCGACAAAGTCCATAATGTAAACGTTTTATGCATTTTTTATAAAGACACTGCAATGGGATCCATTTCAATTGCTACGTCCAGTATTTCCTAAATTAACCAACTTCCAAAAGGATGTGGTTCTCAATTCGTTTGTTGTTTTTTTTACAACAGTGAACGTTCCTTGTTTGGTGACGTAATTTATAACGTAAAAGAATAATAGTTAAAATTATTTTGCTGCCAGTGTCTTCATTTTTAAATGTGAGTTTATTTATGTATTTAAACATTCGTTTAGTATTTAATTCCATCTCACGTTCAATATCATAACAAGAAGAGTCAGAGCTCAGAGTTGTGTTTACAAAACACCGATGCGTGGTATATGCGGAGACTGTGTCGAAAGTTGATCCGTGGGATGAAAGTGAAATTGCTCACTTTCGAGTTTAACATCTTCGCAAACACCGTGTGAGTGCAAATGCAATTTAAATAAATTACTGGTTCGATCAGCAGATGATGAGTCTACGAAAATAGCTAAATGAATGTCGTTTTTTTTTGTTAAGTTTTTATCATTACAAAAAACTTAAGTTCAGAGTTTTAATTTAAAATGGTTCTTTTATCTGTGAAGTGTCAGCCTAAACAATGTTTCTTATATTAGTTTTTTTATTCATGACGTAAATCACGATTTAAAAACAATTGACATAATTATGTAAGTAATAAGTAACTAGTACGAGTAATCGTATCGTAAACTTGTTTACTTTAGATGGATGGATAGATCTACTAGTGAAAAACTACTGAGATTTATTTAGTGTTTATTATATAAAACTAGTTTTAAGTTGTTTTTGTATAGTTAAAAGATAAATAAAAGAAAAAAAAAACATTCTTGTTGTCAAGTAAATCCAAAACAGGTAAACAGATCTTGATGAAATCGGCACAGAGACAGTAAGATAGAAATTAGAATTAAAAATGTGAACTACACCGAGTTTTATCCTTTAGATGGATTTTTATAAGTACAAAAACATATTGATGTGGTAGATTTTTTTAAGGAATCAGGACAATTTCGTACCAGTATTTCGGCAGTGGAAACCGACGTTAAAGTTGTTCAATACACTTGTTATGAGATTTTGACGAGGAAATATTTAATTTCAGAAAGGTAAATTTCTCACGGGTTAAACGGAACATCAGACTTAACTACTCCTTGAACTATAATCAAGCAATTATGCGACATAAAGATATTTGCTATAACGTGCAATTTACCGCAATAAACGTTAGTTTCACTAAAATAGCTATTGCATTAATTCGCAATACACGTAACAAGGGCTAGGTCTTTAAACATAGTATGACTAGCCAATTTTAGTCCTCACAACCATTTCTGTTAAGGACAGGTGGGAAAGTGAAGTAAAATGATCAAGGGAGGGAATGAGTAAGAAAAAAAAGTTTTTCGGTTTATATTCACCGTCGAATAAAGGTAAGAAACGAATATGCAACTCACTGTGTTATTAAATATCTCTAAGTATATTTCACTATCAGGTGATTTGCTTGCCACCTTCTTGGTATTAAAGTAACATTTTTTATATGCATAGTATAAACTTTTTAAAACTCATATAGTCTCGTGATCCTGACATATTATGGGAGACAAATATTAAGATTGAATGTTGACAAAAGGAAGACCGAAGAAAGTATGAATGAATTGTGCGGAAGAGAACATGCTTGGGAGGGAAGACCAGCTCACCTCCATAGGGACAATGGCAGGTTGATGTTGTTGTTGTTGTTGATGATGATGATGATGATGATGATGATGATATAGAAGTCTCCTACATACCTGTCCCTTAGATATGATGAAGAACGTATCACCCCGCGCGCCCTGTCTGATGATGTAGTCTCCATTCTGGTAGTGGGTCTCTTCTAAAACATCTGAGATCTTTATCAACGTGTCCTCCGGTAGGTTCTTGAAGATCGGAACACTGCGAACAAATTATATCATGTTATCTCTATTACTTCGAAAGGAATGAAAGGGAGAACGACATATTTTTGTGCTTACGTTCATTTATCATTCCTAACAAACGAGCGACTAATTCAATATCCATAAACTATTAATTAAATTAAATTTAGTTATTTGACCTTTGCCAATTAATTTTAAATATCAAAAGTGAATGTTGATTTAGTAGTGTAAGACTTCCTTAATATCATGATATGGTCTAAATGAAACAATAAAAGTAATTTAAGGTCAGTTGATCATTCAAGTACGTTCGGAAACAGAATGTCATTTAATAATATTTAAACGTTAATAATACTTTTACGAATATATTAATACTAGCTATTCACATGCGGCCTCATCCGCGTTATAAAAACTTTATTTTATTGTTTACATTTGTCAAGTTCTCAATTGCAAATGATAAAATACCAATTACCTTACTATGGCAATCTTGCTTCCTTGCTGTTGACAGCAACTTATGGTCTCTTTCCCACATTAGGGTTTTTATCCAAAATATTTGCCCCAAGTTTAATGGCGTGAAAATATATAGCCTAAAGCGTGACGTAAGTGTAGGGCTTTTTATTAAAAAAAAGAATTATCCAAAAATATGCTGTTGCTGACATCTTAGGCAACAAAGAAGTGTGTGTTTACGCTTTATTATATTAGTATAGATTATACAAAAAGGAGGAATTCTTTTAAGCAATTTGAATACAAACCTAATTCCAAAATCTAATAGTTTGATATGTAACTAGTGGGAACTTGGTTAAGTTCTTAGCAAGTAGTACCAATATTAATCAAAACTTGCGTGTTTGGCTTCACACTTTTCGTGTCAATATCAACTTCAGAATTTAACTATACAATCAATACATAACTGATATTTGGAACAACCTTCGTGTTAAGATGTAAATAAAATAAAAATACAAAATAGAAACCAAGTCACACGATCATGACTCAAACTCGAACTGACTTACTAATAAGAACAATATAAACGTATTTTATTTATAAAATCATAATGTACTGTGAATCATTTAGCACATGTATTATTACTGAATTTATTTTTATATTCAGCTATAATGAATCTATTTATTTAAACACAGTATTCGAGAAACAACTATTTCACGGTCAACGAGTTATATTTGAAACTAAATAATTTATCAAGTCCAAATGTTATCCATAAGTATAACATTATTTTCCTAACTTATGTACAAATCAGGTTTATTAAAATTTGTCGTATGTCGGTCGTGATGTCAAATAAATGAGCACTGTTATTTTTTCCGACTTACAACTTTTACTAATAATGTACTTGTCTACACATTTAAATTTT
>LD688935.1:2861920-2888308 GCA_003118335.3 Papilio memnon
TTATTAAGAAAGAAATTTCGAGTAATGCTAAGCAATAAGCGATTTACACTTGCACAGGACATGTCGATCGAAACCAAATTCGCAAGACCGTCGCAAATTACTTAGCGATGCGGAGAACGAAAGTGTTCCAAGGCTCCAACGCAACACGAACGCATATTTTAGGTCACAAGTTCGATTCAATTACGCGCACGGCTTCGATATCTGAGGGTCTATCGCGAACATTTGCGTGACAGTTGCGAGAACGTACTCGTAACGTCATCAGATATGTTAATTAGTTGGTTGTCGCAGCACAAATCTAATACTTTTCCGATGATGTTACGAAAACCTTCTCACGAATATCCTTGATAACCTCTTTCTACGCCGCCGAATGACGTAAAGAATGCCAATAAAAGTTACTTCACGGAAGAAATAAAACGCTTTAATGTATCTATTAAAGTCATATCGGTACATAAACAGTTGCATTAAAATCTATAATGATATTTAATTCTGAACGAATGTGCTAACTCTTGTTATCTTGGTATAGTTTGGGAACTCTAGGATAGAAGGAAAAATATATTAGTTAGTAAAAACTACCATGACAAATAATATATGCACCATATTATTATTCGATCATGCATGAGTCGACTAGAAGTAGGTCAAAAGTGAATACCTTAATCGATACTAGACGGGTTAGCTGTCTAAGATTGCGTGCAATCGCATGTGAAGCTAATATTGCAACCTTACCACACTTTAAAAAGTCTGTCACTTGTACAACCCTGGATTTGTTACACGCGGCATTCTTGTACAGTCTACCAAAAAGTTTCTTTCATCAATCAATGTAACTAGACTGACGAATGTAATTGCTTTGTTGCTCGCAAGAGAAACAAAAGCGCACGCAAGGAGGTTAAATATTATTTGGAGGGTTGGTATTATGCATAGTACAAAAACTCAAATCTAGACGCTTAGAAAAAAAAGTTACACATTATTAACTGGTTTTCAATTTAATTTTCTTTCGATATTGTGTGTACTGTTTTAAATATTTTATTTAATAGCCTGCAATGTTAAACGTAGTATCGTAATTGCGAAAATGATTACTAAGAACCTTTGCCTGTGAATGCAGTACAATTCAAACGAATTGAATGACGTACATTTAATGTTTATTAAAGACACAAAGGCTTGCAGTAATAGATGATACAGCAAAACATAAAGAATACTGTCGAATGTGGACTTTGATGGAATTTGATCGAATTAAAAATTGTTTAGTGAATATAATATTGAAGACATTGTCATGTTTAATACATATTAAAACGACTTGTAGGTTCATTGTCATAGAATGTGGATGGCTACAAAGGAAGAGGAAGACCGAAGAAAGTATGGTTGGATTAAGTGAAAGAGGATATGCTTAAGAAGGGAGTGGATTCAGATATGACGGTTGATAGAAATGTATGGAAGAGTAGCACATACTGTGCCGACCCTCCGTAAGGGATAAGGGCAAGTTGATGATGATGTAGGTTCATTGTCATCTATTGAACCATTTAAATATAATTACACAGTATCATGGTCGTTATTTAAAATATTGTCTATAAATAATGTGTTTACTATATTCGCTTATGTCATAGTGGCACTAATAATCTTTGAAACTTATAACTTATTAATATTAATAACCTTAAGAAGACTCCATAAGCAACTATAAGGTTTCTCTTAGTTTGTAACGTACTACAGATTTCATCAGATGTACCATACGTTTTAAAAATTATAATGACCTCGAGAACGTGTTATGCAAAGAAGCATCAATCAACATCAGTACACACGAGATCAAAACAATAAGATAAAGTCTCATCATACGATAAAATAATACCGCGAATGCTAGCGTTTCTATTTTTAGATTTAGCGATAGAAAATAAAATAATACTTTACCTGAGTCTTCGTTTTCACCAGACGCATTGTTAGAGTCTTCTAGACGTGATACATCGAGTACCACACCGGCGTCGAGTGTGGACTCTGTAGCGTTACTATCACGCTGACAAAGATTTCCAGTACGTCTTTTTCTAAGCCCATACGTGTGGACCGGCACAATCAATTTAGGACGAGGAATAGAAAAGTCAGAATCCGAACCACTTGATGAACTTTTGGCACTTCTAGAGAATACACCGTTCGTGTTAGTCACTCGTTGTTCACTTATCACATCTTTTGGTTGAGTAAATGATAAAATGTCATTATACCTATCGTACCTGTCTTCACTTTTCACCCTCACTGTATTATACAACTTTCCATACTTATCACGTTTGATTTGTTTTAAAGCACCGTTAGTAGTCCGATAGTCACTTTCTTTCGCTTGATCAAACGAGTGAAATCCGTTGATAGAAGTCGCAGGTTGCTTTTGATTTCCATTAAACATATCGTACTGCATTAACGTAAGCTGCTCGCTCGGAGAAAGGTTCCTTTTCGGCTGAGTGACCGTCACACTATTAAACGCTTTGCTATCATTATTTGCTGAGTCGAGATAGGCACGAAGCGGTGCCCTACCTTCGCTTTTTACTCGCATCGATTTAGAACGAAAACTGGGTTTTACGTCATCTACACGTCCGCTTCGCTCGTTCTCTTGTTGCGTAGTGCGCTCAGGAAGTCGATCGCATGTAGATAACGATTCCTTAATAGGCCGCATATATAAGCCTAAATCATCCTCTTCACAATCCGTGTCCAGGTTCTTTTTAGATCTGGCTTTGATGGGTGTTAAATCTAAAGTAGCCATAGAGTTTATCAGGTGATACATCGTGTCTCCACCATTGTTGTAGCCCCGAACTGTGCCGTTCTGTTTCATTTCGGTATTTGAACTTCGCTCTTTCTTAGTATCTTTCTGTAACTTTATCTTATCGCTGTCGGTATCATTGTTCTGTTGACTTACTCTTGAATAATATTCATAATATGATTCAGATGATGGATCTGGCGGTACAGGTCCAGGGTCCGGTAAAGGGTAATATGATTTCTTAGAGTCCACCTTTCTTTGCCTGTGTGCATATTTGAGGGAATCTTTTCTCTGTGGAGGAGCGGGAGCTTCGCGTTCGTTCGAACCAAACGCTTCAATATCCCATTCGGTAAAGTTTCTTCGCTTTACTCGTCGTAGAGTAGAAGGCTTGTATCCATTTGGCATATCCTTAAAACTATAGCTATGTTTTAACTTATTTTGACTAATAAGATCGTTGTTGGCTCTGGCTTTTTCTTCTATATCTTGTTGATACTTGGCTAGTGGTGAAATGTTTTCACTAGGAACATTTTGATCGGATTTATAAGTATCGTCGTCAAAAGAACTCGTTTTGCTGACATCTTTGTCGTTGCGTCCGATGTCGCGGCAGGATTTACTCCTGGATATTGAGTTAAATTTGACCTTGTTGGAACCATTGTCATTTTCATTATAACTGCTGAGATTGCTGGCTCCAACCCAATTTGCAGCATAAACAAGGTCCATAGTCCTATCATTGATAGAAAGCCAGGGGTCCTCCATGACCGCTTTTCCTGGATAATGTTTTAATTTCATAATGCAACGGAATCCACAGATGTACTGGCAATAACGTTTTGTCTTGATTCACATGAAGCATTAACTGTCGACGAAGACTTCATTTTTCTAAAATGATTGTCACTGACTAGTTTTATCATTATTTTCTGTTTTACGACAAATTAAATATTTAGCATGAGATCTGTTATTTAACTAATCAACCTAAATAAACATAAATGAAAAAGATAAAGTAATTTATTATATTTGAAGAAGTTAAATAATTTTGCAAGGATTTACTAACGTTTCCCTGATTTTCAAATGTATCGTAACCAGTATTAAGTAGAGCAATTGTAAGCAACGTGGTAAAAAACTTCAATGGTGGCAGATGACGCAAGTGTCGATCTCACACACTACGTTGGCACATATCTTCAGCTTGCTAGTAATAATTTTGTAATTAATATGAATTAACAGCCGTTACAGCCACTGTTAAATGAAGCAATGTGTCACGCAATGCATGACTCAAACGAGAAACAGCCCGATACGCAACTTAAAGGTACTTTATAAAGGATCTTACATCAATTTAACGGAAACAAGTCTATTTCAGACTTATGACTCATAGCCAGTCACATTTAACGTGAGAAAATATTGCCAGCTTTTGTGTAAACATACAAAATAGTTCATTAGCTTATTAGTAACACTAGCTGTCACGCTTTAAGTATAAGATTTGATTCGTGGCAGAAGCGACATTTGTGTCCTTTGGAATTTTACAAATCAAACTTGAAAGAAGAGATTAGAAAACTCTGTTGTGATCAGTAGAGTTACAAAGGCAAAGAAGGAATGTGTTATATAAATAAAATATGTTATGAAATAGAACAGTTTTAAGGCTATGTTTGTAATGGGTAAATGTAAAGCAATATAATACCGGACACGTCACGGGATACGGACACGCGTTACGCAACGTCTTTGGCCTAGCACGAGGAACTCCAAATAAGGTTGGCATGAAGTTATGAAATATAGCCTTAAATAGATATATGTTACGTAAATACATCACCGAGTAAAGACCAATTTATGTTCAGATTATAACACATTTACTTCTGATAATAATGTTGACTTATTCAGGTATTAAACTCTAAAACGAAATACTCAGTGGCTGGTTAATTACATTTTCCATAGTGCAATTTAAATCATTGGTAACCCTGACTAGATTTTAAAAGTCAAAGCAACGAATGCAAATGGGATTAATTTGAGCAATAGATAACAAGGGCAGGCGGGATAGACGTCGGAGAGATCTGAGCAAGCTCTTGGAGATGAACTTTCACTGGGATGCATATCTAGGCCAATGGACATTAGATACGTAACACTGGAGAATATATTAGAAACTTATGTAAACGATGGTGAGATCAAAGGTGTTGATAGAATAGCGACAGACTTTAATGTATCTTTACCACTCATCAGATTTTCCACTACACACCCATATCTTTTGGCCACAGACAAAATAAATAGATTAAAAAAGGGCCCAAATACAAATCATGATAAACAGCGTTCAAACTATTGTTAAGGGACCCATCAAACCGGTTTTAAGGGCTCGCAGACAATCAAAGTGTATAAGTAAGGTAACTCATTAATAAATTGTTCATTAAAATAAAAACATTCTTGATCGTAAGAACTAGTTTGGTAGCGAGTCAAGAAAACCAAATATTTTTTTTATGAATTTAGTTGAACTTGGACTAAATTTTATTAAAAGTTTCAATGAATGTTGCACTGTCAGTCGAACCTTGGATAAAGCCTTGTATATCTGTTAATATTACCAATTCTTTTTGCAAAGGTATTGAGCAATAAATGTACAAAATAAAAACATTCATGCTAGCAGAACGGTAAGCAGAGATGATGAATTTTAAATATACCATGATCTCATAACTATTGTAACCTACATTTACTTATACATGCTGCATTCTCTCTATTCTTAATATTATCTATCTTTAGTATAACAACACTTTAGTATCATTTTGTCTTGAACGTCCCTAGTATCTCAAAAGTTCACTAGGTCATTAACTTGCCATATTTATTCCTCCATTGATTCCTAATCTCCAAGTTTACCTTTCTTGTTCACAGTAAAAGTCTTCATTTGTTTTTAAAGTCACTATTTTTGTGCGAATGCACAATTCAATTCAAGGCCAATAAGAAGAATTAGATTTGAGTACAAAAGAACGACTAATCTTCAAGACTAAACAATAGAGACATTCAATTTGTTCTTTGTTTTCATTACAAGCATTCAACCTATAACACTAATGTTTGAAATAACAAAACTTTCAGCCATGACCCAGCGAAACAGTATTCTTAAATAATCTGACTAAATAAGGACACTGTTTCGTTACAGCTACTTTTAAAAATAAATCAAAACCTAAAACAAATAAAAATACCAATTACATTCATAGTACTAGTTTATTATAAACATGAATAAACCATTCCTTTATTACTTACATTCCAGTATTAATTAAATTAAAATAAATATCAGCTTTGAACATCGTTTTCCTATGATTCTGTTTACAGAAGAAAAAAATGTTTGTTAATCTGGGAATGTGAAGCAATTAAAAACAAATACCTATTGTCTTTCAGCCTATAGTTAAGCAAAAATAAACATATAATACGATTTACTTATAACCATCCAATATCTGTGTACGACCACACACGAAGATAGTACGAAAGTTAATGATAACAGTTAAAAATTCAAAACACGGCTTACTCGTTAAACAAGCACAATGTAACAATGACCTCTGAAGCTAATACAGAAAAGTACCACTTGCCATACATAGATAAGTGTTAAAGACAAGCTAACGTGAGCTTCCACTGATTTAACATTCGAACACTCGTAATTACACTAAAATCTGACATATTAAGCAATATGGTAGTTTAAATTTATCACTTTAATCAACACTTTAAGACTCAAATATTATGACAGTAACAAAAAATATATGCAGACGAATTGAGTACCTCTTTCTTTTGTGAAGTCGGTCAAAAATATCTAATATGGAAGATCAAGGAAAAAACTTGAAGGATTTTATGATATTGAATCTACATTGAATTAATAGTCATTAATACTTCGAACTACTAATACTAACCTAGTCGCTCTATCACAAGATGGAGGTCAAATGTTTGTCTAATTAAAAAATCCCAGTAAGATAAGTGTAAACGAGTGGATAATTAACTAGACACATTATCAAAGTAATAGAAAACAATTTCTAGACATCGATAGATAGACGAGTTGAAACAAGTTCATTGTACCACATACCCAGTCGACTGGCCAGCTATGACATGAGAAATCTATCCAGGAATATGAGAAATCAACACATTAATTATATTACTAACTATATTCAAAACAATCGAAATTTTAATTCAACCCTTTTGTATTCGATCTCCGACATATGCATAAAACATTTAGTAAAAGAAACAAGGATTTGACTGACTGTAGGCCTATAACTTTTGACATTACGGGTAATTTGAATTGAATTGTATGAAATACGAAAATCCCCACACATACTCGCATTAAACTTAACTTTTTACATTAGACAAATAGAAAGGTAATTAAATAAATGAATCACTAACAAATATATTGTTATTAAAATTAAGAACAGAGCGTATTTAGTAATCTAGTAGCACTCGATAAATTCCACAGCTAACTTCAATACGCGAGTAGTGAGTTTAATAATAGCTGTACCCCTTACACTAATCCTATAAACCACACCTGGTAATTCAATACAATCGTTTCGAAACTAGTCGTGCTTCGTATTCTTTGATATTTAAATTCGAACATGAAGTAAATTATAAGAACACTAGCTGTTCGCGTGCGTCTTTATGTAAATATGATATTATATAAACTTTATTTTATTGTTTACATTTGTCTAATTCTCAAAAAATGTCAAAATACCAATTACCTTACTATGACAATTTTGCTTCCTTGATGTTGGCAGCAACTTATGATCTCTTTTCCATATTAGGGTTTTAATCCAATTTACCCCCTAAGTTTAATAGCGTGAAAATACATAGCTTAAAGCGTGACGTAAGTGTAGGGCTTTTTATTAAAAAAAAATTATTCAAAAATATGCTGTGATTGCTGACATCTTAGGCAACAAAGTGTGTGTTTACGCTTTATTATATTAGTATAGATTACAGATATAAAAGTAGAAGAGTCATAATCAAACTAAGTTTTAAAAACAAACTTTTTAAACAAATTAGTCCTTCTAGAACCCATGAAGGTCAATCACTAACAATTAGGTTACAAGTTTAAAAAACAATAATTAATTCCATCACGTATGAAACACCGAATTCTATTGATTCACGACAAACGTGTTCATAATTTTATTCATGGAACTATTATTAGTGGTAAACATAAATAACTCGACGGGTTTATTTCGATGTAACGGTATGTCAGGCATACAGACAGTAGTTCCCATTGTTATATTTGAATGACTCAGTAACACCAACAGTGGTTAAATGTTTACATAAGCAGTCCCTTAGTCTTATACATAAAATAATGGAGAACGTTAGGTCAATTAAAAACTCTGTGGCAATTAATATTGCAAATAAGATTAAAACAAATGATGCGAGTTATTGTAATTGTTGGTTTTATAAATCATTGGTTTTTCCCTAAGATATAGGTACCTAGCTAGATTTCTCAGATTTCATTACCATTATACGAATATAATAATGTAATCTATATATATAAAAAAGTCGTGTTAGTTACACTACTTATAACTCCAGAACGGCTTCACCGATATGACTGAAAATTGGTGAGCAGGTAGCTTAGAGCCAGGAGACGGACATAGGATACTATTTCTTCCGTTCGACAGCGATGGATGGATGGATGTTTGCTAGTGTTTGTAGTCTAAACGGGTAAACGGATTTCGATTAAATTTGATAGACTTGGAGGATAGTCTGGAAGAATACTACTACACATAGGCTTACTCACTTTTGTTTTTTTTAATTCCTCGCGGACGGAGTCGCGGGCGAAAGCTATAATAGTTTTTAATATAAGGCAATTTTCAAAAATAAAATCTCTTTCAAATATGCGTTTTACATACCCGGTTTGGATAAAAACTAGGTTATTACAATTTAATTAATGTACAAATAAAATATGTTTGTTTACTAAAAACTATTAATGGATGTAGTTGGAATACAAAGAAATATATGAGAATATGACTATTAGTAATTCATTGTTTGTATCGGTATGGTATGACTACTAAGAAATGAACAATAAAACACGAAGATAAAAACAAATATGGTTCCATTCAGCATGTTTATATTTGCTTCCTTTGATAATTTCGAAACCATTTCTATTGTTGTTATGTCAATAGGTGCATTATTTAGTTCGCTGCCTTTCTATGGTTTACGAGGATTATTATTCCGAATAGCTACTTCACGATAAAATCATAATAACAGTAAATTGTTCGTCGCGCATCGTAATATTAAATAACGTATTGCACGGTCCATATATCGTTGGCATTGAAATGATTAAACAAGGCACAACTTTCTAATATCTATTTGATTTGTAAGATGTATTCATGCATGCAACATTGAATATTATTGATTTTGTAAATCGATATCGATTTGCTTGGCTTATATCTGAAGTTAATAGAGTTGAAAATTGCTTGACATTTGATAACAATCAAGGCTTCGCTCAGTTTCGTTCATGACAAGATATACGATAATAACTTAAACGGTCAGATGTCAAACAAATTGTACACTAAAGGCTTGCGTCATTGAGTCAAATCAAAACAAGACACTGATGTCACTTCAGTCTGCAAACGTAGAAAGCTCTCTCGACTTGGACATTAATATGCTTTCACACGGACGATGCACGCAAATACATGTTATTTGCAAGACGACCTTACGTTAAAAGCCTTCAACTTTGATACTCTTTCGAACGTAAATGACACATGATGTGACAATTAAATTTAAATACTACCGTACAATTTAAAAATCCTTGCAAAATTATTGTAATAAATCTGTTACCGAAACAATAAAGAAATCAATTATTAGTAGAAAAACTAGGCACATTTCACTAAGAACTACACAAATCCTTCGAAATCTTTGTGAAGGGAACAGCTGCTAGCACAGAAAAAACATTATATTATCACTGCACCTTTATACACCATGTTATACACACATTTGAGAACTTATTCGCGCAGAAAACAAAAACTTGACGGTACACAAATCATTGTTTCTCTCACGGTGTTATTGATCGCGTTTATTTTGAATTCGAAGAGACCGCAACAAGACGTCCAATCACGTTGACGGCGCCCCTCTAACTGAATCCGATCGACTCCTGCGCATGCCGCATGCACTCTTGATGCGCGAGCGAGAGGTACATTTAGACAGAGAAGAAAAAATTGATACCTGCATAATAAAAGCTCTAAGTTTGATCATAACAAACACGTTATGCCCGAGTCTCTAAAAGTGCTATTGGGGTGACAAATATTGACTTGTTTAACATCGATAAAGGCTACGACAGGGGCTTTTAAACTTTTAATATTGGAGATTTATTTTAATAACTTTCAATTGATTACAAAGATATATAATTCTGAAAATTCATAACAGCTGTTAGTCTCCTTCACAAACCATATAATACTAAAAATTTTGTTCACATAATCGCTAGAGGCAATACTTACCAAAAAGGATTTAAATAATCTAATTTGAGGCTGTTATATACATTAGTTATACAAAGTATCAATGAAGAAATCTCAGTGTAAGCTGTAACAAAAAACTTCAAAATTGTAGCAAACGTGTTCTACAAGTCGTCATTTTGAAGATATTCTTACAATCACTTTTGTTTTTTTGCTTCTCTTCCGCGTACAGTAACATTTTACCTCAACAAACGTGATTTGGCTCGTAACTGCGGTTACTAGGGGACATTTGTCAGCTTGTCCACAATTTGACAGCCGATCAATCAGTAGCGTTTCGTAAATGCATAACCAACTTACATACATTTTCAGTTACTTAAGAGCGGGCGCACACCTTTGACTAAACTATCGCACAACTGTTGCGCGATTGTCGATTGTTTGCAGTCAATTCAACTAACGATATACCGTACCGTAAAGATGGACTTATGATTTTAATACAGAACGTGTACGCGAAATGGCTTGTCCAAAAATAATTCGCCGATTATATCGTGTCATCGAACCCTAAATAGCATAATGAACTTTATATTTTGCCAAACGATATGATTATCCCAGTAAAAATACTTACGCTCATAATTTAAGAAAAGAAATGGCCTCAGCCACTCAGCAACAGCAAAAATACATATTTAAAAAGAATGGAAACCGCAGAAAGAATAAAAATATGGCTAATTTCATAATTATCAATGATTATTGAGATAAGTTACTTTTAGGTTTAGAATAACGTTAGGATAACGTTAAAGACGCTGGTGTGTTTTACATTTAAAAATAATTTATTTAAATTTATTATCAAGTAAAGAACATACAAACAGTTATGAACCATCATAATAGAATGACACGTCGTATTAACATCTGAATACTTCATAGGTTATTAAAAAACAAACAATTACTCATATACTGTAAAAACAAAGAAGTCCCCAGCTTCATTATTACTGTCTTTAATCCCAACAAATTCGACGGAATAGGTAATGCTATAATAACATTATAGAACTAGCTGTAGTTGCCTTCCAAACTATTCTCTACATATAAACCAAATTTCATCGAGATCCATTTAGCCGTTTAGGCTACAAACTCTACCAAACATCCGTCTAAACATTTGCATATTAGTAAGATTACTAAATTAATCAAAAACGGCTACACTCGGTCCGTTGTCGTTACCGACTAATAGTACCATAACTTAGGCTTAATAAGGACCGACGAGACTAAAATTAGTCAGTGCTTACGAACTAAGTATTCGTAAGTAACCGTTTTAAACTACTTTGGTAATATAACACGAGAGTTTTAAAAAAATATAGTGTCACTCTTAGATTACATGGCCACTTAACAATAGATCGAATTGTGGTCAAGTCTCAATTATTTTAACATTTAAAAGGTTACCGTTAAAAGAAACATAAGTTAAATTTCATTTTATCAATTTTAAATACCAATTGAAAATATTATTTTGAGGTTAAACATTGAAAGAATGAATTAAATAGAAACATGAATTGAAACGATAAAATAAATGAACGTACAACAATTAGTACGTTCTAAGCTTCTATGGTATTATAGAATTGTAGGTCTCAATGAGAGATAGCATTTTGTTTTGATTTGAATTTCGAAAGACACGGTTAAGATTGTAGAGATCCCACAGAGCAACCGTCGGTGATCAACGGATAACAGAGAAGACAAATAGGCGTGGGCTCTCAAACAGTAGTGAGCCCACTCAGGCCCACTATTAAATTTCCTTTAACGTAGGCGTAAACGTTTTCGCACGCCTGTAACCTTAATTGATAGAATAGAATTCATGGAATACAATTTTACCAGACATATTAACCTTGAATATGTATAGGTGTTAAATGGTGGAATATTAGAAATAGTTATTAATCTCAAGTGTGTCAGCTTTAGTAATATCGGAGTTTGGAAAAGAATAGCCTAACGTATGTATCAGTACGGTAAATAATGTTGCTTAAACGAAGTGTAAAGGAAGCCATCATACTTCAATATAAAGCAACACTGGTAACCATCATCAATGTAGAATCGTGTCAACATGTGCATATTAATTTTAATCGAAGACTATCGTAATGTAAAAATTATTCACATCCGGAAGCGAATTGATCATTAACATTTATTATTTATTCATAATAATTTGCAATATTGACAGTAAACTTCGGATGTTAGATAACAACACAATTTCAAGATGGAAATGGAAAGTGACAGAAAATAGAATCGAAAGTAATAATCGATAGTTCGCGGTGACATCGGTTAGGGAAAAGCTGGAACCAGAACAATGATTATACAATCCAATGAAGCGTATTAACAACGTGACTAACAATGTTTGATCTTGAATCAATCAATTAGTTTTGGTACCAAAAGTTATGATTGGAGCGTAAAGAGTTAACAAGCTTGATTGAATACTTTTACAGTAGTACCAGAGCCAGCATTCGACGATTTCTACGTTTCTTACTACTTACAAAAGCCAGCGGCTACACACTTACATCTTAAAAACAAAACACGAATTAACAATGTTAATCCGTTATCCGAACATACGTTTATACTCCAGACAGATTTCATTTGCGACGAAACGGCGCCGCGGTCAAGGCTTAAGACTGTGTGGTTTTACTTTCACAGAGGCCATTGTGTCTTCGAGACGTACGAGATAAAGATCCAGCCACCGCAAATGTTATTTATTGTTAGGACTTGTATCAGACGATTTCACACTTTGAACTTTACCTTCACACTTTCATGTACACAAATGTAGTCAGAAACTTCGTGACACTCAATTATTATCAAATTTAACAATGTTGTTAAAGACTAACAAGCGAACTCAGACTCTAATAGTTGCGGAATTCCCTTACTAAATATACTAAGGGGCTGTTTATGGAATGCAAAACTGTCCTATTTGTATGTATTGAAATAACTCAAAAATACTGGGCCGATTTCAAAAATTCTTTCACCATTGAAAAGCTACGTTATCAGTGAGAAACATAGGATATATTTTCTTATTACTATTAATTTCACGCGGACGAAGTCGCGAGCAACAGTACTTTATAAATCTTTGAAGCCATCGATCACTACATGTGTGATCAATTTTAGACCAAATAAATTAAATACTACGCAAATAGCATTTGGCTTACGATTATTTATTTAGTAGCTATGGATTTATGAATGTGTTTTCTATTAAAAGGATTTTTCTGTTCTATGAACAATAATCGAGTCAGTAATCTTAGTTCATCTAGTCCAAACAGCAAAAGGAACAGTTATAAATTACCGCCATTCGTTCTAGCCTCGTATAATTGAACAATGAGGCAAATATGCGGCATACGGGCATTGTCTGATATGAAATACAATGCCTAATAAATAACATTATTGCTTTTTAAGTGATTTTTAAGATGAACGTAATTTGTAAGGTCATAGTTTAACTGGAAATAATTTGTTTTCTTTAGAAAGTAACTGTTAAATAAAACATTTAAACACACTAATAATTGAAACACTATAGAAATATGAAATTTGCTATTGAGATTTTAATAATGACTTAGATAATTAAAATCATAATGTAAATAGTTTAAGTGAAAATATACGATAATATAGAAATTTCTATGAAGATTCTATCTTAAAAGAGAACTAGTCATTAAGTAAAGAATTATGCAGTTTTCTAATGCTATAAGCCAGGCGATTTTAAAAGACTGTTATCAGTATGTAATCATGCATTAACATGAGCTAATTTTAATTGGACGTGTTAAGAGAAATCGTGCGATATGGATGCTCAATGCAACAGAATGCAACACAACACGACCGGATGAGGAATAACTGTATCTGCATATATTTGAATTATGCCGCGTATCATCTCAATTTGTTCGGGTAGTATTTTTATACTTATGAGCGGAATCGGAACGTGAAACGTTTTGCCCCGTTGATGTAATCTTTTGAAATTAGATAGTTTGAGACGCAAGTAAATTTGCCGTTAAGGTGGCATTTCAACAATAACTGAACTGTAATTTATATAAAAAAAATCTTTAGAAAAAGGAACAAACCGTCTATCAGACATTTACAATCTTCATATATTTAAAACTGATGCAATATAATTATTACTTATAAATTAATAGGGATTATCGTTCATAAACGATATTTATGTTTCACTGCACAAAAGCCATAATTGAGAAATTTCTTTGTTACAAGTTGCACCTGTCAATTGATAAGGCACACATTGCAAGATATTCACATTAGGAGGAACACACGTATTACAGAGTAAACAACCAATAGGATATATAAAAAATAATATCAGAGCAACAAAGAAGTCTTACTTCCGAATAACTAGTAGGTAATTATAAACTATCTTTCGCCTGCGACACAGTCAGAGGAGAATTGAAAAAAGAGTCTATGTGTTCTTCCAGACTATCCATTACATCTATGCCAAATTTCATCGAGATCCGTTCAGCAGTTTAGGCGACCTCTAACAAACATCCACCCATCCAAACGTTTGCATTTAATATTAGTAAGATTTCAGTGACGTTCTACAACTTGTATAAACATACGCACATTGAAACTATTTTCCAAAGAAAATATTTATTTATTCTTAGCAATATTAAATAACCATAACCTAAAAAAATGTGTAATGTTTGCCACCGTTCACACAATAAAGCCAAGCTCGGACTCGGACCACATTAAGGCCAATAACGTTCGCCTAACTGGCGGAACTTACAACTAAATTGCCTTCATAACAAATGCTATTTTTTTTTTATAAAAAGCAATTGAGTTTCGTAACGTTCATTCGGCCATTACTAACAGAAAGATTTAAAAAAACGCTCCGTTTAAATATTTAATACAATTACGTAAGAAAATCTAATAAACGTTTATTTTTAAGACGCATATTTGCAAAATTATTTACCAAATATAATCACTAAGAGGTTGCTTAAATTATCATTTACGAAGGAATAAGTAACTATTAATACTTTGTGCTTAAGTTGTTTTTAATTTATCGTATAATTTTGGTACATTTGTTTAAAGAAAATTTAATTTTATATCAAGGGGCATTCGGTCTTAGATAAGTTTATCAATAATTTAGGCCACAGTATCTTCTTAACCGCAAGTTCAAAGTTCAACTTATTTTAATACTAGCTTTCGCCCGCGACTCCGTCCGCGTGAGTAAAAGTGATTAGTCTATGTGTTCTTCCAGACTATTCTCTACATCTATACCAAATTTCATCGAAATCCCTTCAGCCGTTTAGGCTACAAACTCTAACAAACATCCATCCATCTATCTAAACTTTGGTATTTATAATATTAGTATGATGTATATAATTCTAAGATTAAAAAATACGTGATAAAAAATCCATCAACGCTTAAAACTTATCTTAAGGGAAACCTTAACTATTATTTGAACAAAAACCAAATTAAATGCTTTAATTTTCAGAGCAATAACAGTTTACTACCTCATTTTATAGTACTTGATTGTTGCCATAAACCCGAATGAAACTGGTTGCTTATCATAGTCGTAACTTCAATCAGTTTTAAATACTGGCATACCAGAATGATAACAGACGAAAAAGTCATGTATTTACACGTTAACTTCAGCATATTTTCATCCCTCTTACACTCTTCGAGAAAACAGAGATGGAATATTATTACGAGTATTTCGTCAATAGAAACAGATTATATGAAATATAAATGAGTCATTATTACAAGCTATTTCATGACGTTAAAATGTTTATACAGTACGTATGTTAATATAAATTGTTCATACAAGTACACTTATAAACAAAAGTGAATAATGAGACATAATTTATGACGCAATTTCTAATACTAATCCGCGTAAATAATCATAAATGTAGTTTCATAGTGTCAGTTACTAGTAAAATATCGAATTCCAGAGAAAATCAGTACATATTAACATTGAAATAAGACGAAAGTCCTTTGAAACAGTTCAGCGACGTTAATCTCAGTGGTTTTAATTGCATACATGAATAATTAAATTACAAATTGTCCGTTAAAATCTGTTATATAAATAGGAACATCGAACAAAGGCAGATAACACAGGTCACGCATACGAACTCTATAAATGAATTGGTTTCGACACGCCAACATATGGCTGATTCTTGAGTTAACGTAAGTTCTAGAAGCATCTATACAAAACGTATTGCTATCTCTTTTAATAACAAAGAGGATGAGAAGGATGACAAATGATCTTGTAAGTCAAGGCAATAGAAACTCAAATAAACCGGATTATTGAGTTAACCTGAATTTTTGAATGCAATTACTCTGAAGATTAACACTAATACTGTTATTTTGCATACATTACGCAGTTATATATAACAGTAGATGAAATCTTTTAATTTTTATGATTTTTTTTTGTGACTGATTTACCACTGTTTGCCTTGAAGAGGCATTTACAGCTTCACCGGGATTGAGGTGGCCGAGCGCAGATGGCGCTTAGCCTAAACCTCGTTTATGAGTAACTAAGCTCGAGGGCTCCCTCAGGAGCCTCATCGCGGGCCGTTACTTCGTTATTATTACCGGATTGGGAGGCCGCCGAGCTCTTAGGTCGCTTCGACGGACGCTCCATGGAGTGACTAGGCACAAGGGCCTTTTTTAATGAAGAAAAAACGTAATAGTATATTTATGTTAGCCTAACAGGCTAGATTCGTTCTGGAATAACTCTAGCTTATAAGGCTAGAATTTAGAATAAGGTTACATTATATTTATAGTATCAATAACAATTTTCGCAACAGTTTTATATTAAAAATGCAACTGCGTCATGTGATTTCAATTACAAATGTAACGAATTAGTATATTTTTGTCACATTTGCTCTTAAGGCAGATTCCGATGCTTACGGAAAAATGTTGAAATCGTGATCTCTTAATATCGTTTTATTCACATAAATCTGTATGTTAGTAAGTTTTGAGATAAAACTTTTTTTACGGTGCTATTGACGTCGGCCTCAATTATTATTACAAATCCGTGACACATATCTCTTAATATTTCTTTTGTGTCATTTTGCCAATGCTTTACCAGACCACACACTAGGTTCTTCTTGGTTATAATCACATCGTGTAACAAAATCAAGTTATCAATGCTATGAATGTTTTAGCCTGTTAACCGTCGTGAAAACCTAACGTGTGTGGCCTGCATTTCGTGACGTCACAACTTACAATGACATAACTAAATATAAAATTAAACTGTTTACAATTAGGTATTCGATATCCAATAGATACCAATGGCCATGGTAACTTTCACTTCCGACACCGATATAACCCAACTAAATGATGATTGTAACTGACAAGGTCTATAGCTACCGTCAAGGTCGTCGTATTATCTATTGAAAGGTTTTTTGCTATTGTGATAGGATTTTTTTTCACGAATTTCGTACACGTAATACGTCAGAGATCACTTAACGTAATGGGAAGATATTAATAAAATTACGGAAATGTCAATGTAACTTATTTCTTGTTTTATAAGTAGAAATCTTATTTCAAACAAACAATAATAATGATTTAAAAATTTTAAAAATTCTTTCACCGTTAGAAAGGTAATTTATCTGTGAGTAACATAGGCTATATTTTATTTCACGCGGACGAAGTCGTGAGCAACAGCTTGTATAATTATAAAACCACAGTCGCAGTGAAATTCAATAAAAAAACTACATAACTGAATATATTGATATTACATAAAAAAAATCATAACTAATTCGTTATTAAAACATTTAGATAGACTACGATTGAGGGGTTAAAGGTGTTCGCGTATTGTGTTACAAAACTTGTTTTTGGTCGCTTTTCCCTCTTTCCTAATATACGAGTAGCTTGTACGTGTTACGCGTTATGAAACCTTAGTGGAAATCGAGGTTAGAGGAGTTATTTACGTTGTTTTTATGTATCAGTTCGAACACTATGTGCACTTTGGTACGATGAATGTAAAGTGAAACGGCTGTAAAATCTTAATACTGAGCTGTTACGTCAATTTGATAATAAAATGAGGTAACGGTGTATAAAATTTCATTTATTACGTAGATTGAATTTCATTTTATTTCGATATTTTATTGTAAAATAATCGATTGGGTACACCGCTCTCTAGTCTGATTTGGACGAAACTTACACGTAATGGTTGTAATTTTTGTACAAATATCAATTATATTAATAATAAATTTTAACTATAGTACGCATTTTTCACTATTATAGTTGTAGGAGGATAGAGGAAGATGATGAATGGGTATTTATACCTATTATTACCAACAAAATTAACCTTGAACTACAAAAACAGCATAACTCTATATTATTTGTAGGAAAAGTGGGTATCAATTTAATCTGGTTTTCCACTTTCTCAGTATAAAAGCGCAAAAATTTAGACATGTAAATCATTAATGCTTCTTAAATTGGGATGATGATAATTTAGTTTATATCGCGTTATAATTTCACATGCTAAAACATCTGAATGATAACAATCAACGAATATAAACGTAAATCGCATATTGATTCACTAATTAATTATTTTTGGTAATCACCTAATGAATAAAATAGATAGAATGAAGATAAGATAAATTTGAAATTACGTAACTATTTTGTTTAATTTCTAAAATAATATGCATAATTGTTTGTTTTAATTGCATCACTAACTTTTAGAACGGTTATAGTGTTTTAACGCCATCTATGGGCAGCTTGAGAAAACTCTTAACGAATTATCAACTAATGTTTCTGCTACTCAATACTAGAGGGCGCTTATAGTATTTGAAATTGACTTACCTTCCATAACATAAACAATACTGCCGACATCGCCTTCCTTGATAATAACGCTGCCTGCAGCGTATTCAACGGGATACATACAGTCGACTATTTCACGTATTTGCGTCATCTCCAAATTCTTCATGAAGTCGTTGTCCAGAATAGCGCCTTTGATAAGATCTCGCGATCTGAAAAAAAAATGTATTTATTATTTTCCATTCAGATTGAGTTTCCAATAATTGTATTCTTAAGAATACTGTAACTATATTTATGTATTAAAAGTTAATAATAACCCTAGAAATTATCATTTTACGTGGGATACAATCTTCTTTCCAAATCTGTAATCAGTTTTTCAATTCACATGCGACTTTGAAATAAATTACAAGTTATTTACAAACACCTTGTATATTGTAAAACTCGTACAATTAATCATCGAGCAACATTTTAATACGATTTATCATGAATGGCAGCGGCGTTAAGAAACTTTTATTGGCTTGATTGTGTTCGTTGATTCGTTGAAAAGGACCATACTGATTGACAAAACAGCTTCAAATATAACCGAATGTTTGTCGAATTAATTGGCCAATTGAATGGCCAACAAATAATGAAACTAATACTTTTTATAAAAAGCTATTACACACCAAACTATGTTTTGGGAGGTTATATTTAGTGATTCTTGTTATTTAAAATCTAATAGGAATCTATTCAAATATGACATTAACATTTGATTACGATAATTTGCACTATTCAGGATAATAAAATTAACATAATCTGATCTATATAATATAATTTATAGGGCGATCAATCCGTTTTTTACCGCATCCATCTCTAATTAGTAGAAATACGGTTCTATTTTAAGAATTACTGAAAGTTATGACAGAACTAAGCGTATATAGCGTGCCTTAGACATAAACGTAATTTGTTATCCGTCTTATAAATCCAATGTCAAAGGTACACGTAAATATTTTAAATAGTATAAATGGACTGCAATTAAAGGCAATTAATCATATAATTTGTATAATTCTTAAAAGTTTAATGTCAAGGATTTTTGTGTTAAATGGAAACAAATGAATCGACTTGATAGTTATCATGGCTACGAAAGTTTTAACAAAATATCATTAAATATTTACGTAAGTTTCTTCGAGAATACATAAAATAAGACATTGTAACGTTTTACGTAAGTATAAATATGTTATTTTCATCAATACTTCACCCGATAACAGATTTTATTCACTTCAACGGCGGATCATAGCCTAGTCCTTTTCTATACAGTCAAAGGTTAGATTCTAACGGTCGAATACTCAAACGAATCAAAGCACTTCGCTTCCTAAGCGCCGGTAATCCAAGAGCGTGTGCACACCTTTGACTAAACAATCGCACAGCTGGTTAGTCTCGCTCTAAGTCCTATTAGCTTATATGGAGGTGCGCATACTACTCGATTTTTAGTTATGCAACTAAACAGTTGAATTAGCTGCGAACCAATCGACAATCGCACAACAGTTGTGCGATAGTTTAGCCAAAGGTGTGCCGACCGCTCTTACAGACATCAATTTTTTAATAGAATTTGGAGTTTACTCGAGACTTTATCATTTAAGACGCTGTTACATATTTAAATGTAATTTAAGTATTCGATCGTTAGTGAAACAAGACATTGTGATCCATCACCTTCGCTTGAAGTACTTGAATTAGCACTCACTAATTAGTGACTAGACACTCAAGTATTACGTGAACAGCCAGACTGCTCTGTTTGCGTTAATTTTCACATCACAATATTATATCTTACGAAGATGATGTCATTTGATAACAAAATCCGTCTCTGATAAAACGTTCTCTACTAAATTCTCCATGTCTAAGGCATTTTTAAGTAATCCCTCATCGATTATTGAAGTAAGACGATTTATCTCAGAGTAAAAATTGTTGATCGAACACTCTACACGCATAACGCGCGCTAAAATGTTCATAGGTATGTTACAAAATTTCGTATAATTTGTCAGCGCCTTTTATAAAACAAAAAAGCAAGTAATTGGTATAATCTTACTTATATTATAAATGCTAAAGTTGAGATGGATTATTGGATGTTTGTTAGAGTTTATAGCCTAATCTGATGAACGGATCTCGACGAAATTTGGCATAGATGTACTTTTGGTTTTTTAATTCGACGAAGACAATGTCGCGAGCAAAATCTAAGGTATATAAAGGGTATATTACGCATTTCCATTGTACAGATTTGTCTTTATTCACAAACTAAGCAGAAAGCGTCACGAACTGTTTTGTAACAAGACGTGCCGTCCTTTCCCCAACCAACAATATTTAAAATTTAAATATAAACATTGTTGTCTGTCTGCTTGTATCGGGGTAAAGGTTTCTTATATAAACAAAAATACTTCGATCATGTTGACACTTCCATAAAAAAAAAACTTATTTAGATAACAATTATAATTTACATAGTTGAGACTTTGTGAAAAACTTTGAAACTGTCATATGCTTTAATCTTTATTACAATTCGTAGTAGTATAAAAATGTTCTTAAATGACTCGGTTTCTATCTCTCCAGTACGTTTGATGCTTAAGGCGCTGTTTTACCAAATGCGCCTACTTCTTCCCCCCAAAAAACACAAATTGTCACTCCCACCGCGCCTTAAATAACCGTTGGTTACCACTGTACCTGATCGAATAAGATTAGTTAGATTTTTATTAACAATAAGTTTTCTCCAGACGTCAGGAGTGGAAGCCCACTGTATAATATAAAAATATTTTTGTATACCTCTTTCATATAAAATCAAGGCGAAATCAATACAGTTGTGTTGATTGTTTGTTTTAAAGAAATACATGTAGGAAAACTTCCGAATCTAAATTTAACAAGCGGTAGAAACGATATCCATGCTTGAGATTAAAAATAAACGTATATAAACAAATGTTTTAGAACGTCTGTTAGTTCTGTTTCTTATGATTTTTATTATAAATGTGATAGAAATATCTCAAAATACGTACAATTTTCAAGTATGTGATTTTGTATGTTTAATTTGTGACCTAGACAACTTGACATAATTTTAATGTTAATGTTGAATGCGAAACCAGCTCTAAATCTAGTACCTATCTCACTTACAGTGTTAATAAGAAATGTCTAAATGGTATACAGGGTGTGCTACACCTTGTACCGTAGGTACTGAAAGTATAGAAAAATCTCTGCCGCTTATTGAGATTATGTTAATATTTTATGTAACCGTTTCCTAATACTACCTATTAGTTGTGTAATAATTGAACTGCATACAAATTGTAAGTCGTTAACCAAAGAAATCGACTGTCACCATTAATAATCAAAGGTTTAACCCTCGTATGATACAGCCAAAGGCGAGGACAGATAATAAAGTTCGAACATAATTATACCAAATGTGTACATTCGAAGGCATACTGGATATACTAACACAGGTCGACCTCGTGCGGGCCATAGTATGGAACATATCCAATTGATAAATGACGTTTCCAGCACACCTGTACTCAATCTCTGACTCACGATTCATTATATTGATATTGATTTATAACTTTAACAATGCTTTAATTAATGGTTAAGCTTAGATTACATTTAGACTTCTAAATGATCATGGCCACGTTTGATTAGCAACTGACGTGTGAGCATGTGTTGGAATTAAATTAATATAAAAGACTAATTGAAGTATGGAGACGTGTTGACACAGGTAGGTACTGGATGTAAATACACAGTAGTATGCAACACTTTAGGACGATTAGCAAATTCGCACAAGACTGCTCATTGCGTATAACATTGTAAATACGCCCCTGTGATCTTTTTCATCCACCTGATCCCCCCGAAAATTATAATGTCGCTCCTAATTGATATTATCAGGAAATATTCATAAAAGTTTATTTCAAATATTTAAAAAATGTAAAGAACAAAAAAGAATGTAATAAAAAAACAAAAAGTTATAAAAAGTAAAACATAATAGCTCATTCACTGCAACAATAATATTTAAGTTAAAAGCAAACAACTGTAAGAAACAATAAAAAAGTAATAAATAAGTTATAGGTCTTTAAGAAAATCTAGTTACAAAGATTAACCAATAAGAGGTTTTATTGACGCAAACAAAAAAATCTAGTAAAATTGTTGTAATGGAAAGTCGTATCGTCTAAACCAGTGATTCTCAACCTTTTTTTTGTTGCGGCACGTATTTAACGATTTCGAAATTTGGCGGCACACAAAGAAAAAGATAAAAATTATTTACTTACTAACACACTGCATAAATAGCTTAAAATTTGGCGGCACACTTTTGAAATTTGGCGGCACACAAAAGTGCCGCGGCACAGTGGTTGAGAATCACTGGTCTAAACAATAAGAGGTAGAAAACATAATTTTTACGGTATTTAGTAACCATTAACGAAAAAGACATTTACTTGAGTTCATTATAAGTTTAATTTGTTAACTTGATAAATAAGAAAAAAGAAGACACGAAACCTCACAAAATGTCTGCTCTGAGAAAAATGACGTATTACAAATCTTGTCTATATTACACGCAGTCTGCTGGACCTAATGACGTCACGCGTTAACTGACGGTTCGAGACGGTGTTAGTAAGAAGGAGAGACGTCGGCAAACATACGCAGGGCTACTTACTTATGACTCTTCGGTATCTTAGCCAGTTTCATATCATGCTCTTGACTTAACGATGACAACGGTTCCGCTGATATAGCCGTACGTTTCAATCTTTGTTCACCAATCGGTAATATTCTAGTATTTTCTAAACCAGGCGATTTCATCACGAAGCATTCTTCTTCATTATCTTTTCCATTCTTATGGCTATCTATAATCTGCCTGGTTAAAGGTTTCACGACCTGTCTGTATTTATCTATTTCGTTTTTAAGGTAACGTATAGTCGCATCTCTTTCGTCGATTTCATTTTCTAATACCGCTATTATTTTGTCTCGACGTTTTAATTCTTCAGTTTTTTCCATCACTAGTCTTTTCATATCCATGTATTTCTTTTCTAATTTAAAATAATGGTCTATTTTACACTGAGTTGTGTGTGTGTGTGCCATTTTCTTTTGTTTTAAATAGATCACTTAACCACTAGTGTTGTAACATTGCACTTCGATAGCTATTCACTGAGGCGTACAAAGTCAAACTGTTATTAGTAATTTTTGCTATCAACTGTGTCTCGATATAAGAGATAAAACGATGTTAACGCCTACTTGACAACCGATTTCGTCACGTAAGGCAATGAATTATATTTAGTTTAATATTGAAATTAAATGACACAGCCAATTGTGACGTGTAAAGTATCCATTGTTTTAAAGTGTGACTGATGACGTTTCACCATCGATCATTCATTAGCAAAACAAATTGAATAAAAACGACATAGGTGCAAAAAGTATACAAATAGAAAAATATTGATTCATACTGAATTTAATTTAAATATGACTATCACATTATAAAACCAGTCTTTAATTGTTATCTAAAGTATTAATAAAAGATAATAGTTCTATTTATAAACTAGTTGAACGGCATACATTTCATTA
This sequence comes from Papilio memnon, assembly GCA_003118335.3. Lineage (NCBI taxonomy): Eukaryota > Metazoa > Arthropoda > Insecta > Lepidoptera > Papilionidae > Papilio > Papilio memnon. The sequence goes on from LD688935.1 coordinate 2,886,278, forward strand.
CCAAAGTCGAAATAAGTTGCAATAAAAACAATTTTTATCTAGTTTTTTTTTTTAGATTTTTAAGGCACAAACATTGTACGTGCTCAGAACATCCCACTTAAGTTTAATAATTTAAGTGTAATAGTTTAAGTAACTTCCGATATGTCTATTGTATGTTAATTATAGAAACTATCTATCCATATATATAATAGAACAATTTTTTTTTCTCTAGGTGTTTCTAAATCTCGGGATTGATTTATATTAAAGTTTTTTTCTCTTTATTTTTATAGGGACTTTGGTTCCTTAAAACATGTCAGTCCCATAATATTTTGTATAAGGTATTAAAAAATCTATCCCGAGATTTAGGAACACTAGAGAAAAAAAAATCTTCTATTTTATATTTATATAGATAGATTTCTGTAATTAACAAACAATAGACAACGGAAGTTATTAACTATTACAAGGACTAACCGTGCGTGGGATAAGCTGAAAATAATTTGTTTAAGGTCGAGCAATCAGTAACATATCATACGAGTGCATGATACCTTTCTAAGTGTTGAGATAAGGTCAATACGATATACCAGTGTTAAGAATTCGGGCCAAAGTAATTTGACTTAGCATTATGCACGATAAATAAACGTACAGATTATCGTAAATTAATTCAGGTCAGAGAGTACAGTTTAATTTATGTTCAAAAGTTAGTTTTCACGTAGACTTTATAATTAACTAGCTTTCGCCCGCGACTCCGTCCGCGTGGAATTTAAAAAAAAAAACAAAAGTAAGTAGCCTATGTGTTTTTCAATACTAAATTCTACATCTATGCCAAATTTCATCCAGATCCGTTCAGCCGTTTAGGCTACAAACTCTAACAAACATCCATCCATCCATCCATCCATCTATCCATCCATCCATCCATCCAAACTTTCGCATTTATAATATTAGTAAGAAGTAAGATAATATTAGTAAGATTTACGGCAAATTTGCTCGTAAGTCATAAAAATAGCGCCTTTAAATATTTTTATGTCAACGAAACTAAAGGAATAATGAACTCTTACTAGTATTGTAAAATCGAAAGTTTAGATGGATGAATTTTTGTTAGAGTTCACAGCCAAAACGAAAGCTAGGACGTATGACAAACCTTAGAAGAGAATAAGAAATAAAAATATTAGTAATGGTGATATAGCAAAATGTTTAATGATATTAATTTGGCGAAACATTTTTGTGTCACGTACGAAATTAATCGCGTATATTATAAATGCGAAAGTTTAGATGGATGGATGGATGTTTGTTACAGTTTGTAGCCTATACGGCTAAACGATTTTCGATGGAATTTGGCATAGACGTAGAGGATAATCTGGAAGAACACAGGATACTCAGTTCTGTTTTTTTTAATTCCACGGGGACGGAGTCGTGGGCGAAAGCTAGTTTAACATAAATTTTAAAGACATTTATTATGTATCGTCATTGAGGAATAACGCCAAAGTACGATAGAAAATGTCAATCATACTTATTATATCATTGACAGGGAATTATTTTTGTCAATGATTTCAAATTACAAGCGAAACTATCGATGTTATTTATATCTAAAGATATTACTAGAGATAAGATTATTAACTTGTCCAATCAGTATTTCTTAAAAAGGCAATTCACATATTCAAATCAATATTTGTTAAATTTTCGTAGTTTTATAAAATGACAACCCTAATAAACTAGACTCTTGGTGTCCCTTTTTAAGTTATTCGTAATTCTTGATCTAAAAACTATATAAAATGTCAAGTTTGATAATAGCTGCATTATTTTTGTCAGACACTTCAATCATTTACAAAGAGCTTTAGGGGTGTCGAAAATTTTTCCACGTGAAAACTTTCAATTTCTTTCTCTAAGAATTTACATAATTACTTTTTAATTGAAATTGTAAAATACAATGTTCACAATATAATATGTATTGATATAAACTTTTTAACTAAAGCCGCTTAGAAACTGTTTCTACGTTGACCTAGACCCATTTCCATTCATATTGGCCGGAAGCCCGCTGCACAATGTTATAAACAC
>LD688935.1:2902295-2918767 GCA_003118335.3 Papilio memnon
TTTTTATAATTCCACGCGGATGAAGCCGCAAGGGAACAGCTAGTATTTTTAATAAATTAGTAGATTACTGATCAAAAATATAACTAAAAAACCATTGTGAAATTATGTAATTTACTTTTTACGCTGTAAATTTTAAAGTACAGTATGAAATTAAAATAAATAAATGGTGTGAGATAATTACGTATCTCGCACAATCGAATAAAGCAATTATTTGGTATTAACATTTAAAATATAATTGAATGTTTCCAGAAATAACGGTTATAAAATGTTATTTCATCGGCTAAATTATCATGCGAACTTTCCAGACTAAAAGATAATGAAAGGCACCTGTCAAATTTGACAGAAGTACAACTTGGAACAGTCAATTAAAATTGTTTACATGTATTTTATTTGCAGGCGCGTTTTACTTTTGTATTGTGACTCATTATAATAAAATAATCTATAACTAAGCCAATTTTACATGTATATGCATTATCGCTAAAATAACAATTTTTAATGATCCAAATATGGCACAAAGACGACCTTTTACTTTCAAAATGAAAAATAAAATCTAATGACAAAACAATTGACAGTTGTATTATTTTTTCTTTACCAGTGTACTTTGAAAAAGTGTAGTTTCCTGTGTCAATTATGGAGTTTAAAAAACGAACTTTATCCATACTATTTTTGTACGATTTATTTTTTATCTTGGGCATGGATATCTTTTCAAAATGTTATTTGCAGCGTCTATTTTGTCTGATAGACCGAAATCATATAGACGGTCAATTACATGCAACATCCATAGAACGATTACCACTTCACAAACGATTAAATTAAACTGAAATGTAAATAAACCTGATTGAAGTTTTTATAATTCCCTGCGGATGAAGCCGCACGGGAATAGCTAGTTTTATATAAATGTCGCTGCTTGAAATCTGATACGAGGTCGGCAGATAATAATGAAAACAATAACAATAAAACTAAAGAATAACGAACTACATAGACATGGTGTGTAACATAATACTTTGGCATAAGATCCCAAGGTGCTGTTCACAAAGATAGTTCTACAATAGCATAAATCTATATCTATACTAATATTATAAAGAGAAAATATTTGTATTTTATGTATTGAAATAACTCCAAAACTCCTGGACCTATTTAAAAAATTCTTACACCATTAAAAAATTACGTTATCAGTGAGTATTACTTTTTAATTTCACGCGAGCGAAGTCGCGAGCAACGTCTAGTCATAGATGAATCTAAACATAACTTATCTTACTCCAATTTAAAATGCGAAAGTTTTTTTCTAACTTCTCGCACTTAGAAGTAGATTTTCAAATAAGTAGTTGATTATTTACACTTCATTTCAATTTATAAACCATTTGCATACTTAGAAGTTACTTAAAAGGGTCGACCTTTCCATAATGACGCGTGAAAATAAGTAATGTTATGTGCTAATGTTAATAATAAGTAAATTAAGCTACGGCAAACTGGATATTCATATTATATTACCTAGTTCTATAACACATGTTAATATATGTTATGTAATCAAGGCCAAGTACTATATACGAAACGCTTTACTTCTCTATATAGTCCTCCATAATAAATAGGGTTACTATCGATTTCAAACCAAAATAAAATTCTCAAGATCTACACGAATAATATAAAAAGGTTTCATAGTTTTTTTTAGGATAAACGCAAAAATAAATTCCATTTTAATTTTATTTCTTTCCTTAAAATTAGAATCACAAGAAATAAGACAAACGCATTGCAAATTTTTGATTTATTATAAACTAGCTTTCGTCCGCGACTCGCCCGCGTCGAATTAAAAAAAAACAAGAGTGAGTAGCCTATGTGTTCTTCCAGACTATCCTTTACATCTATACCAAATTTCATCGTAATCCGTTCAGCCGTTTAGGCTACAAACTCTAACAAACATCCATCCATCCATCTAAACTTTCGCATTTATAGTGTTAGTAAGAAGTAAGATGTCTATGTGCAACGCGCTTTGATAAAATAGCGTTATCTTATAATATAATACTATAACAAAGGCTGGTGACCAGTTGCTCGTTTGCTACCATGTGCGATAAAAAAGAATTGTGTAGTATTATTTAATACTACTAGTGCGTTAGACCGACTCACGCGTCTTATAGCACGCCGGAAATGTCTACTTCGCGAAGAATAACGATCCGATGTACACCAACGTAACTAGCGGTTATAATAGTCCGTGGTATTCGGACGCTGGGACACTTTAATATGATTTAACTGGTATATATATGCTATTCAAACTTTATGGCTGAAAAAATTTAACAATTAACATAATTTTATAAAGAACAAAAATCATTTTTTTATCGGTTTAGTTGTTGATAGTAAAATGGCAAACCTTTATATTTTATTACGAAATCAATCAACGTGAAGTAAGGAATGTTTGTTTTCGCATATTTTTAAATCGTACCGTTTAATCTCGGGCCGAAGTTAAACTGTGATCAAGATTGTCATTGTTATAAATGTCAATTATTGTGTTTTAATCGTGATTTTAAACCACAACAAGTTTAAAAATGTCAACAGGGTACAGTATCATTTTAATTGCTTTAAAAACATGTCGGCTTTGCGCAAGGAAAGAAATGCGTTGTTCCCGTTTATTTGATGACATTAAAATATCGCGGGATTGACTGTAATCATGTCGTTAAAATAATAGCATGATATTGTTTACGAAAGTAAAATCAACAGAATATGATAATGGATTAGTATTTCTCTTTTAAAATTTAATGCCCCAAACTTTAACCTTAAAAATAGGCTAGTGGACGATGCCCATGTTTTTTATTAGTTTCTTTTTCACACGTCATACCTTTTAACTTTCGTGTTGCCACACTAAACCATTCTAAATCATATTTTTGACTACATTTTGTCTGATCATTTCGTTAAAACCGTACTAATTTTCTAACCATATTAATTATTCAGTATTAACGAGTTTAAAAGCAAAAAGGGTATCGATCGTTATCAAACATAGAAAAGCAACAGCTGTTCGTCGAAGCTTGCAATTAATGATAAATGCTTGTGATCAAATGATCAGATAAATTAAGATATCTATCGCATTCTGTACTGCACAGGACACGCCTCGTTCTTAAATACCATTATACCAAGTTTGGCGCTTCCCTTGAAGCAGGTTGTAATGTAGATCATACGCTCGTTACGTTTGACTGCCAAGGATATAACAGTGCGTATTAAGATTGTAAATAGAACGGGAAAATTTCAAGTAGTTGCTTTATTTTTGTACTAGCATTCACCGGGGACTCCGCCCGCGTGTGTTTAAAAAAAAGTAAACACCCGTATATTATTCCAGACTATCCTCTACATCTATGCCAAATTTCATCGAGATCCGTTCCGCAGTTTAGGCTATAAACATCCATACATCTAAACTTTAGCATTTATAATATTAGTAAGATAAGTATTACTCGTATTTACTATATAACATCCACCATATAATTTCTAGTACCTTTCTTAAAGAAAAAAGGCGTAATTTTTAGTTTATATATGAATGTAATAATTATTTTGAGCTCATTCAACATTACAAAAAAATTTAAAGGCCATTAATACTAACAACCAATTAAAGATAACATAATTGGGACAGGGAGATTTTTTTCTTAAATTCGAATAACAAATTTCTCCAACTCAATTAGCGCAAATCAAATTTCTTAATTAACTTGATTGCATATTTTAACATTTTTAAGGATTTTTAGTTACAGCGATAACTTTTAATAACAGATACAGGCAGAGTTGATTTTATTAACCACACGTTTCGGAATAAAAGCTGGATAAATCGCTTGAAATTACTATTACTAAAATGTGACTAAGTTGGTCACATCATTTGCAATTCTGTCGTCTATACTAATATTATAAAGAGGAAAGATTAGTATTTTTGTATGTATTGAAATAACTCAAAAACTACTGGGCCGATTTTAAAAATTCTTCCACCGTTAGAAAGGTAATTTATCTGTGAGTAACATAGGCTATATTTTTAAATTTACCGGGGACGAAGTCGCGAGCTACAGCTATATAAAATAACTTAAAAACGTAGTACACTATTGTATGTCAACATGGGTAGTAGACAGTGGTAATAAATAGTTACTATATCCAAATAAAACCACAATTGTCGCCAAATTAATGATTATTTAATCATAATTAGAGCAATAATGTGCTTTAATGAATGTTTAGCCTTTATCTGCCCACTGTCGGACATAGGCCTTCCCCAATACTTTAATAAATCATCATCATCATCATCATCATCATCATCATCATCATCATCATCATCATCATTAGCTTATTAAACGTTTCCACTGAGGGGCTCGGAGCCTACCCTAATAAGGGGTGACTACGCCATTTTAAAGGCCATAGTGAACCACGCTTGCCCAGGGCGGGTTGGTTGACTTTACACATACTTTTGAATTTCTTTGCTGATACTTTAATGAATGATTATCGAAAATTAAATTTGCACAGATATCGAATATAGGTCATTTGTGGAATAAGCACTCAATATAAATTAATGAGAGTGGGTGCTTTTCCACTTTCATTACAGAAATAACACTTTAAATAAAACTTCTAACGTTCGTGGAAACGTTTAAAACTAGAAAGTTGTTTAACGTCACTCTCATATCTTCTTGCGAACGCAGCGTTAACGAATAAACATTGTGAGAACAAAAAATACTGCAAGAGATCATAAAGTTAAAACCAACTGTTCTTAGCTGATGGCTGATATTTTATACGATAAACACATCTTTGCACTTCAAAATAGAATTTCAAGCTCCAATAAAATCTTTTGGAATTCCGTTTATTTCAGTTTACACCGATCTTGATGTTTAAAAATGTTGTTCTGAGAATTGTTTGAACGTTTTTAATTATCGCTCATTTGTGGTATTGCACGTTTAAGGCAAAGACGTCATATGCGAAGACTTGCTAAGCTCAAATCGTGATTAAACTTATGGCCGTACTACTTAAACCCGTTATTAATGTTTTATCGATTAAATAACGCATTACCTCTCAGTTTTACCGCAATTTATCCAATGAACCATAATTTTCTATTATAGGTAAGCAATTTTTTTTATTTATAACTAATTGCAAAAAAATATTTTTAATTTTAAGTAATTTTTAATTTTAGATTTCATATTGATTTTTAATTTGAAATTTGTAAACTAAAATGACAAAAATAGTACTAAACAAATAATAAAACGTCCGTACAGAGTCAAATATAAAACATAATATTATCTTTTTTTAAAAATGCAATACGCAGAATCCTATCAAAATTATCGTTTAATTTATTTGCTCGTACTCTATAAAATTCGGTTACGTCCGTTGATAACAGAATAAAAATTGCAGAAAAGTAAGAATTCAGTTGAAATTAATTGTTATTTTATGTATCGAATAGAGAATGTGCAAATAACAATGTGAATACAGCAATGAATTTTATATTTATGTTGATATATGATGTACAGTCCGGGAAGAAGTGCCTTTAAAGTTTTCAAATTCCTACTTTTTATCAAATCGCCTTTCACATTTTTAAATTAAACTTTCGCTAATCAGACAAATGCATACAAAAATATGCTTGATATGTCAACAAGGCTTATTGGATAGCATAGTAGTATTTACCCAAAGAAACGTTTTTAAATAATATATTCTATAAATACTTTCAGTACAACTACAAATTTCACGTATACAAACTCGCGGTGCATATGGATCGCAAAGAAATGTCTAATGTTATTTTTGTATGCGACTGTACATTGCGAACTCATTTGTGCGCAACTGATATGCGCTTCCGCTTTTAATGCTTAGATCAATTAACGTATGTAACCTTTTAATTAAGCTTCATTAATGTCAAGTACATTTAACTCTCATTATTTATTTCTTAGAAACAACAGTCTGTATTTTACTTTGTTGACAGTAATGTTTGTACTTGGCTGAAGAGCGTCGGTGGCTCAGTGGTTTAAGTACTTGACTTGTAATCTACAGGTCTTGGGTTCGAATCCCACCGCCATGTACCAAAGTGATTTCTCGAATTTTCATATGTACATAATTTACCCGACGTTCTTACGGTGAAGGAAAAAATCGTGATGCAAACTGCACATATCGGCGAAGAAATTCAAAGATATGTGTGAAGTCAACCAACCCGCACTTGGCCAGCGTGGTTGACTATGGCCTAGTCACCCTAACTTTAGGGTAGGCTCCGAGCCCCTCGGTGGGGACGTATAGTGAGCTGGTGATGATGATGATGATGATGAATGTTTGTACGTTCTATTGTGTCTACGTACAGCATACATGGCACGACCAATACACATTTATAAGGCATATGTAAGCTATTTAAATAAATATCAATGAAAGGGTATCCTATCTCTCAGACTCAATAGCTTACTTGTCATTTAATTGCAAGTCCATTAAGTTCTCGTTCCACAATTCTTAGAAACGAACAGTTTTACCATTCAATAAAAAGAACGTGATATATAACTTAAATACCGCAATTACATATTCGAATCGACATATATAGATATAAGGTTCCATTCGAAATCGATTTGTGTGTACCGAGTTCTCGGAATAGAATAATTTTAACACCTTGACCTATAAATTAATGGAATTTCTATAGTTTCATACATAAATAACTGAAAATCGTTAAGAAAAGTAACCTTCGGTTCACAATTGAAAACAAGGGCGTTCGTCTAAAAGTTGTTTTGCGTTGTAGAGATGCAATGATGGACTGGTTTTGTTTACTTTTATACTGCGGTCATTACTGGTTGTTGGTGGATTGCCTCACCGATTATTTATTGTACGCCCGCTGTAATATCTTTGGACGTAAGTAGACAGTTGCTGTTGTTTATAACTGAGAAGAGACATTATGAAATCACTATACAAATATAACTTTTTAAATTCCGATCGTGAGAGAGCTCTATACAAATGTTTAATCTTAATTTAATTTTTTCTATAATTTTCATTGAAAGAAATTATTATATTACTTACCAGTAATAATTGATTATTTTTTTCTACAAGTAGAAGTATCTTGTAGTAATTAGACAAATTTACGTAGACAAAAGTTTTTAAATAAATTTTAAATATAACATCATTTACTTTGCCAAAATGTTTGATCTTAAATGATATCACTATCAAAATAAAAATAAACTATGAAACACTTATAATTTCATATTAATGTGTAACGTGATAAAAGATGGTCCTTCGAGTCAGATATTTTCCTTGAATATTGTGTAAGAAAGCTTTCACCTCATTGATTTCCAGTTGGTTCATCAAAAACAATAAATTGAGGCGCCAGGACCCGTTTGTATTCAATAATGAGTTAACAGGCACCGAACATTCGAATATGCGGGTAATTTGAAACTTTAAATTTCCACGTCACGTAACTATCGTAAACATATCCCACCCGGTCGTTAATTAAGAGACGAAACAGGCGGGGATTTCTCAAATCAATAGCCTTGGTTAAATCGAGGTATGTTCGCGATAAAATTACCATATCATTAAAACTTTAATCTTTTACAATCTTGTTGCATGAAGCCAATTAAACGTAAGGATTTAAAAAAAATTGAAACAAACTTCATATACGGTTCAAACGATCACAGGATCTCTTTTAAGGTAATTAAAAAAAAATAACTTCACTGGGGTAAGGGCGACCATAATTGGCTACATCATTTTATTGTTCTTAATTTTTTTATTCCCGAATTCAAAATCTAGGAATGTGTAGTCTTTTAATTAAAATTTATGCGTCTTTATGCGTTATTATAATAATTTTAACATTACTTTTTAATATGTTGTAATGCTATTCCTAAATAATCTTATCAAGTTTACAGAAAAGCTCGCTTAAGAAATTTCAACCTGTAAGACGTAAGTAATGGGCAATTCAGAAAACGAGATTTCTCAGATGGCCATCTTTGGAACTGACATCTGCACTCAGCATGTCGTGTTTCCACCTTATCGATTTTATTTACTTAATGCATACTTTCACGATCGCCAACATTGAATGCAATTATGCACAATGCTTTGTTGCTAAGTGACTAAAAATAAAACGTACAAAAATAACATTAGGTCAAAATGGTCGAAATTGTTCAGGGAGTCAATATTGTATTAAGCACATAGTGAGTCAAATAAACTGTACATATGTAATTCATTTTAATTGACACATTATAGTTCTCTTTTTGATTATCATTTCAGTGAGTCTCATAATATGAGCCAAAGTTTTAGCAGTCGACTAGTACAAAGAAAATCTTAAAATAAATTCCATTCATAAATAAGACATCTTACAAATACACTTTATAGATTATTTATGTTAAAACATCTACACGTATAAGTGGAGTGCTGGACCACCCACAAGCAAGACAACATCTGATTTATTTAAACGATACTTGAAAAGTAAATAATTCTCTACCAATATCTTCTCAAATAAAATAGCAATAACTATGATATAAAATTTGTGTTACTTCTTTAAAAACGTTGGTAATATATAAGTTAAATTTGAATAATTAAGATAACGTAGAGCAAAGGTGCTCAATAAAGATTTTGTGTTAACCTTTGCTCTATGGAATATTTATATTTTTGTTGTGAATAGTCTTGAATAACGCTTTGTATCAATAGAAAGCAATTCATAAATTTTCTTCGCAAAATATTTGCGGTATTTTCCTTTCATTTATTCAGTTACGTTACCTTTCAATCATATGGTTAAATTAAAGGTCGCTGTAAACGGACTGTTTGGAACTACCGTTATTAGCTTAAAGCCGTCCGATGGCGGCAAGGTATTTCAATTACAAGGTAGCGTTAAATAAGACGTTCGTTACTGATAGCTGTCAATGTAACACAGGTAGTTTATAGTCCGCATTACGATAATTATGCAAATGCCAAACAAATTGCTCGTCAATATAACGTAAACCTACTTACTAAATGACTAAGACACGAACCTCCTTTGTATTTTGCTGTTTAACTCTTACAGCGGGAACACACTTTTAACTAAACTATCGCACAACTGTAGTGCGATTGTCAATTGTCGATTGTTTCGCAGCAAATCCAACTGTTTCAAAGCACGACTAAACAGTTATGCGATATTTTAGTCAAAGGTGTGCGCCCGCTCTAACTTTTAACATGCATTTTTATCGTATCGACATTTTTAAATCGAATCTAATTTTATTTTTAACACTCGCAAACATAGTAAGTGTTGACATCGATCTCAACTTTAAAATCAACAACATGTCGGTTTTAAGGCCAGCCTTTTGATCTCCATTTAGGATTAAGGCGTTTATTACAAAATACACAAGGAAAACCCTGAAAAGCCGTGAATAGAAGACCTTGGTTAACTTAAATCCAAGGTTTATCATAGGGCCGAATACAAGAGCATCCTAATTTTAACTGTAACTCGCATGGTACGCTTATGGCATACGACTGATGTATCAGCGATAAGGACAATCTGAAAGGTTATCCGTTGACCTTGAACCGTCGCTTTGACTGTATATCTTAAACCGCTAATACATGCTAATTAAATACACAAAGAGTTATCTAAATCTGTCTAGTGTTGACATTATAACAAACTGTACAATTCACGAACATCTACGAATATATAGATGTTATAACTAAACATACACTGCTACGCCAATACTGTTTCTTTTAGGGTAACGTGCTGAATCATTCAGCAGTTTCTGATGCTATCCCATCTCGCCTGATAACCCTTTCCCAATTTTATTTAACACTAGCTGTTGCTCGCGACTTCGCCTGCGTGAAATAAAAAAAAACAATACAAAAAAATATATACAGACGAATTGAGTACCTCCTTCTTTTGGGAAGTCGGTCAAAAATATAGCCTATGTTACTCACAGATAAATTACCTTTCTAATGGTGAAAGAATACATACAAAAATACAAATCTTTCCTCTTTATAATATTAGTATAGACAATATAAATGTTGTCTTTTAATGAAATTCAAACAACTTAGAGACAAATGATAATTTTGATCAACCACCATTTTTAATACCAAAATAAACCTTGCTAATATAAATCACATACAAATATCAAGTAATAACTATATTCAGTTAATATTAAATATAATTATGAGACTTTATATAACGAAACAAAGGTGATGACGGCAAAAATGAAAGGGTATAAGCCCAACGATCCTTCCCGCATTCCGCTGTACCGAATACAAATTGCCATGTTAAAATTCACCCCGTCATTCGCGCCATTATAAGCAGTTTTGACGCAACCGCGACTAAAGTAACAGCACATCAAGAATACTGATTTCACATGAAATATATGAGAACCAACGACCGAATTACCCTAATGGGCGGGGAAAGAGATAACTTAATTCGTGAGACTACACTTCAACTTTACGGGAGCGTCGGTGGCTCAGTGGTTCAAGCACTGGACTTGTAATCTACAGGTCTTGGGTTCGAATCCCGCCGCCATGTACCAATGTGATTTTCGATTTTTCATATGTACATAATTTACCCGACGTTCTTACGGTGAAGGAAAACATCGTGATGCAACCTGCACATATCGGCGAAGAAATTGTGTGAAGTCAACCAACCCGCACTTGGCCAGCGTGGTGGACTATGGCCTAGGCACCCTGACTTAGGGTAGGCTCCGAGCCCCTCGGTGGGGACGTGTAGTGAGCTGGTGATGATGACACTTCAACTGAAATCCACGTGCTATTGAATACAGTGGTATCCAAACTTTATAGGTGCTCGCAATTTCTTACATTGCGTACTCTATGCGTAGTATACAAGTTACGTATCGGAAGGACGAAAAGGGATACAGGGACATCCCACAGAATTAGTAACTATCTCACTCGCAGCTAACGAACCGCCACAAATTTTGAATCTTGTAATATTATTTTATCTTGTAGTCGATTTCACAAATACAAGAAAAATGTTTTGTTAGTGTTTGTGTTATCAATGAATGAAAAAGTGTACCTACATAGATTACTTCCACTAATAATAGATACATAATAAACTAGAATGTTTATTATTACCCACGTGCTACTTTACGTTGTATTTGTTTAAAATTCAAAATGGCGGACTTCACGTTATTATTACAAACATCGTAGATTTTTTTTGTATTAATTTAAATATAAAACGAGGATATAAGGCATTTTAGCATAAAAAGACAGGGTTTATCGTTAACTGTTTTATAAAAATAATTATAAATATTCTAGCATAGAAAACTAATATATTATATTAAAATTAATATATTAAATTACGTAAACGAAAGTAAATCATAAATTAAATCTAACCACTTATGTAATTGTTTAATCGCGGAAATAAAACTGTTATTATCTTTAGTGCAATACCATTTAAAATATGCGATTGCGTCGCAAAACACGCAAAAGGTCTGTAGATATAAAACTTCGTATTATTTGTACAAGTCTTTAATTCTTATTCTAAGGAAACACGGTAAAGATAAAAAGCGGCATTTTGGTAAAAGTATTAAACAATTAAATGGTAGCTAATTATGTCTCTAACAACATTAGATAGCAAACATCTACATTAAGATAAAAAATTACGTGAGCATTGCATTAATATTGCGGAATTGCTAATTATAGACTTTTAATAAACACTAACATATGACATGTAAATAAATTTACTAAAGCATAAAGTAACCTAAAAGGTGACCTTCTATTGCACTTGGACTTAAAAACTTATCAATATTGTTAATTCCAAAGTTTGGATGGATGGATGTTTATTATAACGTATCAACAAAACTGTAATACGGATCTCTGTTTGGCAAATATATAATAAAAAACATACACTAATGCTCGTTTCGGCGGGTGCGCTGCTGCGCACCCAGATATTATTCCGCCAGGACATAATCGTTAACTAAAGCTAGTATTATATAAACTTTGTATTGATAAAAATTGTAACAACGAATTTCCATGAAGGTTAAATACTAAAATGAAACTTAATCAAACGCAGTATGTTAGTCTATTATATTTGAAGGGTCTAGAATATATCATAAAGATAATGCACGTGACTTCAGACGATAAATATGTCGATCAACAGACACGCTACTGATCAATAAATTAACAATGTTTACACTTCACTATAACGATTATTTAATTATTTCTCTTGAAACATAGCTTTTCTAATAAAACCATGATTTCTTTTTGTTAAAAATGATGTCAATCTGTATTAAAATGTTATGTTCGTGTCTCAGAGACGAGTGAGAAATTTACCTTCTAGGGGAAAAGAAAGAATTGTGAGACCCTACAAATAAAAACCAGCGGCCTTGAGTACGACTTTAAAGATTCCGGATCTCCAAAGGAACGTACCGGGACACTGTAGGGCTTCAGCAAGATCTAGAGGAGATAACTCCCCTCTTAAATCAGAGACAGAGATTTAATTCAGATGTAGAGATTATATAAAAACTAGCTTTCGCCCGCGACTCCGTCCGCGTGGAATTTAAAAAAAACAAAAGTAAGTAGCCTATGTGTTCTTCCAGAGTATCCTCTACAACTATGCCAAATTTCATCGAGATCCGTTCAGCAGTTTAGGCTACAAACTCCAACAAACATCCATCCATCCATCCATCTAAACTTTCGCATTTATAATATTAGTTAGAAGATAAATAGATTACCTGGAGCATTTACAAGGAAATGAAATGTATGACTATAACAATTCAATATCTATTAATAACGTAACGGAAAGTTTATGTTTTAAACAAGTTTTGATGTTTTATTTTAATTGTAAGTAATTTGCAATATAAAATTCAAAGTAATTAAGCAGGTTAAATACGGAACTAGACGATTTCATAGCAATTAATACTAGTTCTATATGTGCCCGTTTTAAATTTATTTACAAACAAGGTTGAAAGATATTGACATTTAGTGTACCGTGATTTCAATGACTTGGATGGATAAAGATTTATATTTGCGACAAGGTTTGCAATGATGAGACATGATGTAAATGTGCAAATTTAAAAAGTAAATCATGTATTTGGCAGTCACGAGATTTCAGTTAACGTGTTTGTTGTAGAGTTTATTGTTCCCATGCCAAAGTACGAGTATATCGACATATTTTAAATGAGTTTGATGTGCCAATTGAAATTCATGTGATTCAAGATTCAACTGATGTTTTTCATTAATGTTTTTATTATTTTGCTTTATGGCGATTTCGAACCGTTTAATGCTATACGTTGGTGTTCACTGTTAAACTATCGACGTTTCTTTATTAGACAATGATAACATTTTACGTCGATGGTTGAAACCATATTACATTTAGTCAGAGAGGCTCATGGTAAAAACATTATTATAACCCTTTAAATATTAATGTATATCGATGACATCTAATAATAGCAAGGAATAAGGTATGAACAAAATATAACTGTTTCATTATACTTGAGAGCTTTGCTAATTACGAAAGTACTTCTGGCGAACCCTCATCATCACATCCACAAAGCCCTTGAATTAAATTCATCAAAAATTCGATTTACATTTCTGAGAATCGAATCATTCGTGTCGTGAATACAAGTGCGGTTCTGTTTGATGATACGCTAAACAAAAAATGTTCTGTTGCAATGCCTTATCTTATTCAATAATAAGCAGGTGCACATTAATTGTATGAAAGTGGTATACAACCAAGGAGGATTTTACCTTCATAAAGTTATTTCGAAATTCGAATGTCATGTTTACGATAATAATCTCGATAAATCCTCATTGGCATTTTGTGATCTGTTTTTTCCAAATGAAAACAAGGTCTAACACAAACTGTGCTGCGATAGGACTTATCAACAACTATACAAGCTCTTGTCTATCAATGAAGCATAATTGTGTCAATCGCATCGATGTGTAGTTAATTAGCGTGCTCTAATAGATAAGGAAGTTAGGTACTCACGTCTCGCTCTTGTCGTAGACCGGGAACGTCTGGTGCGCCAAGTCCTGTAACGATGAGCTAGTTTGCGGCTCCGCAGAGATACCCTGGGCTCTCTGTTTCCTTGGGGCTCTGGACCCTCTAACATACTGCTGATAAGGGAATACGCTTTGCAACTTATCTAGTTGCGAGCGCAACTCTAGCATCTCCTGATCGCGCTGCTTCAGCAACGCCTCCAGCTCTCTAATTCTCTCTATGAGCGGCTGCATGTCGCTCGTCACCGTCGCGTTGGCGACACAATTCTCCGAGTCAGAATTCATTGCAGTCGGAGTCCCCATTATTCCGTTCAAGTCCACTTCTCTATACGTTTCATCTAAGGCACGTCTATCGCCGTTGACTGTAGGCGCCACGGTTAGCGCTCCTCCTCCTGTGTTCACTACGGCCCTCGGCTCATCGTCACCAGCGGTACGCTGTGACGATCCAAAGCAGAGGGTATCGAAGCACACGCGCATTCACTCGGCTACAGGACACTGCACCGAAGCACTAGGGATTCGCACGGGTTAGTTAAGTCAAAGGTACTTTGTGTGGTTCACTCGCACTAGAGTTAGCTTATAACGGTCCAAGAACGTTGCACGGCGGGGAAGGCAGGATGTGTGTGGGTCGGGTCGGAGCGCGAGTCGTGCGGCGCGAGCGCGGACGGCCGGAGTAGTGCTAATACGGCCGCCTGCTCCGCAGTCTGCCTCGCCGTCAGCCCCGCGTGCCTCGGCGACGCCCTGCAATATTACGTCTTCTTATTAAACTGTATTTGCACTATTTATCATATCAAACATCATCGACATAAAAATACGAGATGAAAAATGTGACCGTCTCTCTTTTTAGATAACGATTAAACGTCATAGCGAACGTCTGTTCCTACGACCGGCGTGCTCGCATTAAAAACGACCGCGCAGTGAACGACTTGCGATGATAATTAAATATTGTGTTATCAATGTGGACTTGTAAATATTCATTTATTAATGTTCCAGTCATTGAATTCTGAGAAAACCATTAGTTGTATCGGATCTCGAAACCGCTGTTTATGAAAATTGATAAATGTAAGTCATATTATGAACGACGTTGCACCCAAACAAATAAATACCGCTGTATTAAAAGATCTGTATTGCTTCATAACATAACTTAATAGTAAGGCTTCTAGGTAGATGGAGTAAACGGTTTTTGAGTTTGAAATAATCAACCGGTCACCTGATTCATGCGTAATAAGATCGCCACATGATTTTGTATCTAATCTCGTGGCCATTCTTTTCCAGCTTTAAAGTGACACGGCAGATTCAATGTGATAACTATTGACATGGTGACGTGCAAATTTATTACAGTAAAGAATCTATTTAAAGAGAGTAATATGCGAAAACTGTAATGTCTTGCATAACATTTGGTCAGTAAACGGTTAATAATTGCTTTCGGTAATTCGTTACTTCAGATTTACGATTTGTTCAGAATACTAGTTTAAGCGACTATTCTTCAAGATAAAACATGATTTCGTTACTATAGTAAAATATATCAACTGTCAAGGTATAAAAACCCGTATATGTTTGTTGATACGGGAAGTTAGAAAATGAATATGTTAATGTCATTGAAAAGGAGATAACTGTGACGACTTAATTATGAGAGAATTAATTGCGCCCCAATTTATCCGAGTTAAAAGTATTTAACAATTACTTTTTTAAATATAATCTACATGTACATAAATAAAATTAATTACCGACTGATACACTTAATTGATTTTCGTACTATTTGTATGTAATTGACAAGTAATTACGGCTTGTATAAAAGCAGGTTGATAATATATTACAATTTAAAAAAACTATCACTAAAAAGTTCCACAATATTGCCTGGAACATAACAAAATAAGAAATGAATGCGTACGAAGCCGCGGACAACAGCTAGTATGAGATCAAGAAATCTCACTAATAGCTTAATGGTACTAATAGATTAATTTATAAACTAATTGCTGCAAAAACCTTTAATTCTATGCCTACAGGTGTAATCTAATCGTGTTGACAATGATAGAGTAATATAATTAACATATAAATTGAAATTAAATTTAAGCTGATTAGTGTAACTGCTTTAATGAAAAAACTAGTTCTAAAAATACAAAACCTATTAAGTTATCCACAGCATGAAAAGTGTCTGCAGATGCGTTAATATTAAAGGAACTAGGGAGAGGACATAAGAGATTATTTCCCTTTCCAATCTATCCTATCTCTTGTCGTATTCACTTTTCTAGTAAGTATGGTAAAGGGAATAGGACTAGAGCTTGACCTCAAGTACCTTATTTGTTAGACGAAATGCACAATACTCTACATAATGCCTCTTTGATAGCTTGTGATGTATCATAAGTCGAGCTATTCATCTTCAAAAGTTGTGTTCTCTACCACTGTTAATATTATATCCAGTTTTATATATTATATTATACTAGCTGTTCCTGTGCGGCTTCATCCGCGTAAAATTATAAAAGATTTATTTTATTGTTTTCATTTGTCAAATTATCAATTGCAAATGTAAAAATTACATGACATGATGACTAACTATGGCAATCTTGTTTCCTTGATGTTGGCAGCAACTTATGGTCTCTCTCCCACATTAGGGTTTTTATCCAAAA
>LD688935.1:2936810-2950640 GCA_003118335.3 Papilio memnon
TTCAGCATTGCCATTTGTTTAACCCTTAATTCGACGGAGTTTTTTGTTGAAACAAAAACTGTTTTTTTTTGTAAAGTCATATTTTTGCATATAAAATAAACTAATTCAGTAGATTTTTTTTTAATTATTTGTCCGTCACACTGGACACTATCGAATTAAGGATTAAAGTTATATTAGCGTACTAATAAATATAGAAATATAATAACTATGGTCATAACAGTTAAAATATGTCGATATCATTCTTTAATCTTATTTGTTTAGTTAAAAAGCACTCAAAGACAAAATAAACAACCGCTTACCGAAATCTTATAAAACAATTGAAAAACTAACGTTAATATAAAATTATACACTGATGCACTGTGATCCACACACGAATTAATTCACAATAAACTGAAACCTAGTAACAAAATTGGAGCACGAAGTTTAATTCGAGATGAAAACTTTTAAATAATAGGGGGGATCAAAGACGAGTGCGCATGACAGTCGCGGGTGGACAATAAATATCTTGCCGGCAAGCCGTGGCTTGAGAACGCCAGATTTACTAGTTATGTCACCAGCAAATCGTTTACTCCGCCCGATTGTTATATGTCTAGACAAATAAGAATTACCAAAATGCATATCGAATTCACACATAATTGACACATTATAAATATGATATTTCATTGGCTGTCATTTTACGTGCACAACTTGTGCTTAAATTTTTGAAATTAATCCTTTATGCTTTCCAGAGTCTTTATTTGTCTAGGCAAATTACGAACGTGCTGCGTACACGATTTGCCCGTGACACTCCCAAGCAATTGAGCCGCGGTATGAAGCACGAAAGATAAGCGAATGAACGATAAAATACGACGCCACGAATGAATCCAACTCAATTGTTCGCAGAAACCGCTCGATGTTCCATCACGAAATCACACAAAAACATCGCTATCTCAGTTTCTTGTGAGAGAATGAAAGAGACATCAATACACTGATGTACGATGTTTCAGTAGTGAAAACTGTACGGACATCTATTTTTGAACACCTAATTAATCAACGACTTTAGTACTCGTTACCTAGGTTTATAAACACATACAAAAGAAGTTGCTTACATGATCTTTAAGAACAAACGCAACTACAAAGTGTATTTTGATGTAGGTAATTTTTTTTTATGGGAACTTCTTTTTTGTTAACCATTGTTATTTTTGCGAATCTAATCCTAGAAATTATACTAAAATTAATAATATCTATTAATTTATTTAAATGTTTTAATGATTTAATTCGTACTCTCGTATCTATTTGCATTGATTCTCAATGAATTGCGTCAAAATAAATGATGTCTGATAATTAATTTGGGGTGCCTAGATACAAAAAGCCCGTAATCCAGTTTCATGAAAATTAACATGTCTCCTATATCCAACATCAGGAGTTGCTGTGTTTTTACACTGTTGTGCTTAATTTGTTATTTTTCATATCTCTCAATTTCCTTGGCTACAAAGGTAGAGGAAGACTGAAGAAAGTATGGATGGATTGTGTGAGAGGGGATATGCTTAAGAATGGAGTGGATTCAGATATGACGGCTGATAGAAATTGGAAGACATATGTGCCGACCCTCAGTAAGGATAAGGGCAAGTTGACGATCTCGCAATTTCCTTGATCGAACCGGTAATTCATTAATTTGAAAATAATATAATTGAAACGTAAATAAACTGAAAGTATATATGAAAAGTAAGTTAACACAATTACATATTTCCATTTGGTTAACATTACACATTCATACATTTAAGAATACATACACGAAGAAATACGAGAATCATTTAGCCATCTGTCATTTGTAAAGAGCAGTTATCATTAGATAGGATAAGAAAAAAATGATAAGGTGGCTTAAAAAGACATAATAGTGTGATGATCACCTAACGACTGCCAGTCACGTGAATCTCGTTTAGATGAGTGTGGTTTTAATCATTGTTAATTACTGCTAAAAATAAATTCGCTTGATAATCAAGCATTAATATTTCCTCTTTTTATTGTTGCTGATAATAATTTAAACGTCTAGCTTATTTACTTATTATAAAATAAAAATAAAAATATACCTACTTTATGTCAACTGGAAAAAAATGGGATTCTCTTGAAAATTTAGAATCCATTCCCTTTCGCTCACTGTCATAACTTACGCCCTTCAGATTATCTATCGCGTGGCCCACGACATCTCTCAAGTAGCACTCGTATCAATGCATTTACGCAAGCGAGGTCGCCGGTCTAACACATTTTGTGACAACTACCGGTATTTAACGTAAAAAAGGTCAGCCCTAAAAAGCATTCGCTGGACCGTGACGTATTCCGGAAACGGTAAATTTAATTATAAAGTCGAGTACTTACGATTCCCGTTCATCTTTTCTATTTTTTAAATAACCAGAACGAGAATTTAAAACGTGTAAACACTGTACCGAGACATACAATGCCACCTAGCGCCAAGTAGTGGAAACAAAAATTATATGTCGTTTTGTATACGAAGTATAGATGGCTCTGTACTTCATATCTTACAAACTCGTACATTTCATCACGTATGTAATGGGAAATGGGGAAAATTAAAAGATTATTTGAGAACCTCGTTGTTTTTTGAAGTCGGTTGAAAACAGGTTACGCAATCTCAAATGCAGATCAAGCAGAGGTATTTATTTTTCTTCGATTCATGACTAAAAAATTAATGAAAGCAATTTTAGCAGCCCTTACAAAAGATAGGAAGCAACTCTTCCTTTTCTCTATGCTTTGATACGAATATTTATTGTGATTATTACGCCATTCTTTTATACCTAGAACTAGCATCTACACTGGGTTTTAATTTTAATTGTCATAATCCGAACGAAGATTAACACATGACGTTAGTTTATAATCCGGATTACAATCAAAACACCAAAAACAAACAATAGTTTACGTAGCTCTTTAGTGCCTCATACGTTATCTATAAATGCACAAAAGTTAAGCCACACCATATACCGCTGTTTTTTCATGATTTTAACCACTCAAATAAAAGTTCTGTTGAACACACGTTTGACGTAGAACTTTATATGAATTACATTTATTTTGAAAATGATATATTTAAATGTCTGAGATTTAAAAAAAATCTTATTAAAAAACAATATATCTTCTTTTTAGTGTCACGTAACTCGAATCTTTTATGATTCAACATTTGAGGAAAGCATGTTATTTAATAATGCGTATAAATTGACCATTATGGAGTTAAGGCCAAGAACACACGGAATTCTGACGCCCCGGAAGGCATCGGACAAACAAGATTTCGAACCAGTCGCACCGGACATTCTTTAATGATGATAACGTGAGTTAAGTAATAATAGAGTTTCAAAAAAGAAATGTGGACCAGATACACGCGTGTTTTACCGGTTTGAATAAAACATATAATGATAATGTTATATGATTTTACAGTATGATAAACTTGAAGTTATCAATGCCAGTTTTTCTTCCCGATAACTCAAAACCAAAAAACCAAACTGTTTTTTGGTTAAACCTATCAAGGAATCATCGAAAATCATTAAAAAAATAGTACAGGCTGTACTGGTTAAGTACAGGTTGTTTAAACATTTTTAACTTTAATCGTAAGGTAAATTAGTAGACAAGTTCATATTCAAAGGGTGGATATTGTTACGATAAGGCTTGTTCCAGTACAGTATGTTACCTTTTACAAACAATTGTCTTCTCATAGGTTACTGCTTACTAAACAGTTTTTCATTAATATATCATCCATACAATAAATTCAAAGTCACAAGTTTTCCTGTAAACATAAAAATTAATGTTGCCACTAAAGCAGATTTTTTATCACCTGACATAACTTGAATGACGCATTCAAAGAGCTTTTATAAGCGCAAAAATTTAACGGGCGTTTTCATATACGAAACTCGTATAAAAAGGGACATGTCATCGTTCTCGTTTCATTCGAAAAGAACAGAGATAACAATACGTTTTTCTAAAAGTATCTTGACAGTGGAAACTGACGGTTACAATTATTATTTTTACGAACTTGTGATGTTTACGATTCTGTTGAAGTGGTCATATACAGTCCTTCGTAATATTTTATTAAGTGGAATATTTGAATTGCCCTTAAATTTGGGTACTTACGTTTAATTTCTTTACGGTATATAATGACGAAATATAAAAAATAAAATAAAAAAAAAAGATGCAAAGAAACTAGACTTGTCTATGGTTCGTTATCGTGGATCGGGTTACGATATGAGCAGGTCTATCTTGAGAAAATCACTAGATTTCGCTTTATAATTTCCATCGTCCGCGAAAGAGTCAAAAGGTTTTTGTCACTGTTTTTTATGGTCTCAGTGCCCGAGCCTGTTTGGCCTAACAGCATCACTCCAACTCACATAATTGAAAGGTTTGTTACCTAAAATCTTACTTCCTCATTTATCACCTAAGATAACGGTAAGATCATCTCATAGTCATCTCCTCCTCCTTATCCTATTCCCGTAGGGTCGGCGCACCGGGTTTTCGTCCTCCAAATAACTGTCATTCGTCATCTCAGTCCTCACTCCCTTCTTGATCATGTTACCTTTCACGCAATCCATCCATCTCTTTCTAGGTCTACCTCTACCGATGCACCCCTCCACATTCATAACTAACGTCCTTCTTGTTACATGCGATTCATCCCTCATAACATGCCCATACCACGCTAACCTTTTACTCCTTATTTTCTCAACCACTGGTGCTACTTTCAAACTTCCTCTAATCATTTCGTAACGGTAAGATCGTCAACATTAATGAAACCAAAGATTTTATTACTAAAGCATTGTTAATGTAAACTTAAATACATGACTAGCGTTTGCTATTTTTATGCACAATGTCTTAAAATGAGAACGGTCTAAACTCGTTTTGGACGTTGCCTTGTTGCTAAGATGTGCAATGCAACACGTTGATTGAATCAAGGCTGCAATAATCAAATCTAACTCTTCATAAGGAAATACTATTCTAAAATGTCTTTAATACAGATATAAATAACTTGGCTTAGCATAAAGTAGTTTACAGGTTTTATTTTAAAGAATGTGTTCAGTTAATTCGATGTCCCGTCTTTGTTCTTTAGTTATTGATGAAGGTTAACTCGTATATCTAAATATAGATATGGGAATATCACTTTTTTTTTAATATTAAAAATGTGCCGCGAGATACAGAATCCTGTAGCGAAATAAAAATTGCAAATGTGTTTCCTAATATTTTTTACTTCTATAGGGCTTTAGTTTAATGTTCAATGCACTTGTTACTTTTTTCTTTCTTTATAGAAGACTAGCTGTTCCCGTGCGGCTTCATCCGCATGAAATTATAAAAACTTTATTTCATTCTTTACATTTGTCAAATTATCAATTGCAAATGTAAAAATAACATCGACATGATGACAAACCATGGCAATCTTGCTTCCTTGATGTTGGCAGCTTCTACCGTATGGTCCCTTTTCCACATTAGGGTTTTCAACCAATTTATTTACCCCCTAGGTTTAATAGCGTGAAAATATATAGTCTAAAGCGTGACGTAAGTATAGGGCTTTTTATGAAAAAAAAGGATTATTCAAAAATGTGCTGTAATTATTGACATCTTACGCCACAAAGTAGTTTGCGTTTACGCTTTATTATATTAGTATAGATAGGAAGGGAAAGGAAACGCGGAATTTCTGTCATTTCTGGCCTGTCGTCTATGTGGTATTTCACCGGTCGAATCGTCGTTCGTGCAACATTGTTGTTGGCGTCTACCACTGTCAAATGCATTAGAATATGTACTTACTGGCTTAAATTTAACAGATAGCATTTACCTATCGTGCAGTTCCATAAATACGCCGAGAATAACAATTGTAGTCAAGTTCACAAATGTAAATGGTCACGCGTGACTAAACGCGTCTAAAAATAACGTCCCCAGGGATGGGCATAGCGATAACTGGCTTAACTCGATTTAACTGGTCACACACACATACAATGCAGTTCCAAATATAGCTACCATTGGATGGAAATAGTTAATACGAATATTAACACGTCCTGTGCTATTTATAACGTGCTATTATTATAGCGTAAAATAATTACGCTGTTGCCAGTTTAAATTATAGCTTCATTTGTCCAGTGGAAACTAGTTTTAAATATTCTAGAACAATGTTACAGAGACAGGATGAGGGTGGATATACGAGTAATTTAGTTCGCAACATTATGCAGTGAATTTCGACTTATAAATATCTTGCAGCGTTTATGTAAAGGTCAGGACAAAACTTTTATTTTACTTTCGTAATTATAAGTTAAATGTCATAAAAAAGAACAACTGCTTGACATTATTAATCTATACTATTATAATAAAGAGGAAATATTAGTATTTTTGTATATATTGAAATAATTCAAAAACTACTGGGCCGATTTCAAAAATTCTTTCAGCATTAAAAAGCTACGTTGTCAGTGAGTAACATAAGCTATATTTTTTAATTTCAGGCGGGCGAAGTCGCGAGCAACAGCTAGTTTGTTTATAATGTTTTCAATTTACCTGTGTCAATTTATTTTTAGTACAAGGAAATGAATTTTACTATCAGACTTTAGTCTTTGGTAGCATTTATTTATTTTAACTTGGATAATGATTTATATAGTAGTGCTAGCATAATACAAGGAAATGGAATTTTTTACTTCCACATCCGTATTGAAACATCATTTTTTAATAACGTAAATATTACGAAATTTATTTTTTAAAAATCTAATAATTCAAATCTTCGATTGTAAATCAAATGACTCATTTATTAAACATATTGGTAGTAGTATTAAACTTGACTCACTAGCTTTTAGAATGATCTAATAGTGAAGGTCTCCATATGTAAAGATTACACACTTAGGGTAATTACACACAAGTAGCATTACACATTTAAGTGCTGCACGCAGTTGGCAAGGATTGTACACTCTCAGAAGTCTGTTAAAACGATAAAGTTAAAAACAACTCTGTTATGTAAACTGTTAAAGGCTTTATCTACTTTACTAAATTGCGTTTATATTTTGAATTACATTAATATTGCTATCTTTAAACGCTCCGAGTTCCAGTTTTTATATGGAATCCTAGGATAACTGAATTAATACATAAATTCAAGTACAAAAATCTTATAAACATTGCGATTATGTTAAGTAAAATTTGTATTTTTAAATAACTTGTTTAGTTTATATTCTTTGATCATGGAAGAGATTAAAACCACTCATGTAAGATGAATAAATGTAGATCAATAAATAATTTTGACATTCATAACCTATGTATGTGTTCATTTGAAAATATTCCAGATATACGTTTAACGTCAGCTGTACACTGGTAACACTTATGCGATAAGACCGTATGTAAATCATATAGATAAGTAGGCGTACCCGTCGAAAATCCATCCACGGCTGCCCACGCGAACGTGTAAATATGAAACCTATTGTATACAGTGTACTGATTATGTTTATTTATTCATTACTAGTAGAATAGGTACAACCTTATACCGTGTCATTTAATTGTAATTTTATTTTATTATCGTATAATAATTATAAATTTTAGCAAGTCTAGTAATTTTATGTAGTTTAGTCATTTTAAATTGTAGTCAATTAGTTGTTATAAAGTCATGTAGTAAAGTAAGTAGTCATGTAGTCATTTTATAAAGCAAAACTGTGTATTAAAATAGAAAAACCTGTAAATCAGCAATAAGAAGACAATTATAAATGTCGCGGAAATGTACTAATATCTGTAATGAGTAAAATCATCATCGTCCCCACCTCATCCTACTCCCATAAGATCGGCGCGCCGGGTTTGCGTCCTCCAAATAACTCTGTCATCTCAGTCTGATGACTGACCGATGGGAGTGATCTCCCTTCTTGATCATGTCACCTTTCACGCAATCCATCCATCTCTTTCTACCTATACGGGTGTACCAATCCACATTAATTTGTGTTGCAGCAAAAATTTCATTAATCAAATACTTAATTATTGAATTTACTTTAAATATAATACAGATATAAGGAATCTCACAAAGTAATCTTCAAAACGCATACAAACATAAGTTGCTGATATCATTCAACTCCGAGGAAACCATTAAGATTTATTTATAATTCATTATCATTTCTATTTTTAGACCATTATCATTTAAAGTCGTTCGGATAAACCGTTGCGAAGATATGTTCATAATGAATGTGAAATATTTGAAATTTATTCAATCTCAATAACTATACTTCGACATTTTGACATTGATAAATATATCTTCTACAGATAGAGACCAGTATGTCGTAAATAATAGGAATAACAAATTATAAATTATAGATACGGCCAAATACTGAATTGGAAATTAACTAAATACGAGGCCCATCTTTGGTCACAAGATGTCGAAGATTGCTGCACGTTTTATTATCTCACTCCAGGACCTAGCCTAAATCGAAATAACGATTTAGAAACAAACAGGAAACTATATACATTTCAACACGTCTATAATTATATTTCCCTATTTTATTTACAATACAAAACGTTGATGACATTAGGTATGTATATATGTACGTAGTTTACTTGCGTATCGAGTAATTCTAAAATTGTTTCCTAGAACTAGAACCCGCATACCTTCGTGAAGAGATCTCCTTGCAAAAACAGATATAAGATTAGATCTTTATATAATGTAGGTAACTTGTTTACCGTATTACATAATACATATGTATATAAGAGACATAAATATATTATATTAGCTGTTGCTCGCGACTTCGCCAGCGTAAAATTAAAAAATATTAAAAAAAATATAGCCACAACTCACAGATAAATTACCTTTCTAACATACAATATACTTTCATACATAAAAAAATACAAATATTTCCTCTTTATAATATTAGTATATCTAGATAGATATAGACAAATATTTTATAATGTCAACTGATTTATATCTTTATAAATTATGTTATTTTTCTCAGACCTTTTTGTGATTAGATAATTAAGAATGATTGTATAAAATTTAACCATATTTGGTATTTCATCTTTGAGACTAGTTATTTTTTAAATTTAGCGATGTAATCTGTGAGTTGAACTTCATAGCAGTAGTCCATATCCTAGCATCTTTAGCATACTCGTATTATTAGCGATGTCCAACTCATTATCGACTAAAATATTAAAGACTAGCTGTTGCTCGCGACTTCGTCTACGTGCAGTTAAAAATAATATGTTACTCACAGATAAATTACCTTTCCAATGGTGCATGAATTTTTAAAATCGTCCCAGTAGTTTTTGAGATATTTAAATACATACAAAAATAAAAAAAATACAAATCTTTCCTCTTTATAATATTAGTATAGAAGTAAATATATAGATTAACAACGGACATTGTTATGAGCATCGTCTGAAATCACTCTATTCCTTCAAAATTAAGATAGAAGTGTATCTTGCGTATGCACATGCACAAGACGCACCACGCATTTGAACTGTATCTTAAATTAAAAAGTCAACATTTGAAATAGTCATCGGTAAACCATTAAGTAATACAAACACGCCTAAACAAATATAAATTGTATTTGACAAAGTATAGCCGGGTTGACCCGCGGCCATTATGTTGTATTGACACGATGCAGTGAATGCAAATGGGTGCAATCAAGGCCGGTGCAAACTTGCATTAGCGGCGATGTATTATTTACTAGCTACGACTTCGTCCGTGTGGAATTTAGAAAACGGAATCAGTTACTTATGCGGTATTCCAGACTGTAGTCTATCTCTGTTCTAAATTATAGGTCCGTCCATTCAAATCCATCCAAACTTTTGCAACATGTCAGATTAAAAGTACGTGACTTATTAGTAGCTTTCGCCCGCGACTCCGTCCGCGTGGAATTAATAAAAAACAAAAAGTAAGTCTGTGTGTTATTCCAGACTACATCTATACCAAATTTGATCGCGATCCGTTAATTAGTTTAGGCTACAAACTCTAACAAACATTCATCCATCCATCTAAATATTCGCATTTATAATTTCAGTATGAAGTATTTATTGCTTGTGGATCACCTAAAATGATTTGATCCAACGACCATCGACCAACGACAGATTCGCAGTTGCGTTGCCGTCATTTAATGCTCCAAGCTCTTTTGTTGAAAGTCCTAAATCGTAACTTTTTGGAAATACCACTGTGGACAGAATATTCCACAATACGGCATTTTTTAACTGTACAAAAATAACGAATTAGACACCGCTAGGCGGTTAACATCAAACAATTTATAGTTTTGTTAACAAAATTTACTACCGTTTGTATAACAATGTAAATATGTTAATGGATCCTTAAATAAGAGTTTATTTAGCACAAGGTTATTATTTTTACCGTTCTCTTTATAACCGGAGACGGATCAACGATCACGTAACGAATTTGCTAAAAAAATATTTGTGAACCAATTCTTTTGTGTGCATTTAGTGCATCTTACGTATTACGTTTTTTTTTACTCTTAGAGCTGTGTGAATATTTTATAGCACTGATCACACTCTAAATATATTTTGTTTCATTTGTACGTTGTTTGAAATAATCATCGAAGGCACTAGAGTTGCAGGTAGGTGTAATCCAGTTAATTTCTTTATGTCGGTCTACTTTGGGCTTTTTTAAGACAATTTTGATGGCCTTGATGACATTTCGTTTATTATACACTAGCTTTCGCCCGCGACTCCGTCCGCGTGGAATTAAAAAATAAAACAAAAGTAATTAGCCTATGTGTTCTTTCAGACTACGTTCTACATCTATTCCAAATTTCACCCAGATCCGTTCAGCCGTTTAGGCTACAAACTCTAACAAACATCCATCCATCCATCCATCTAAACTTTCGCATTTATAATATTAGAAAGATAAGAAAGTAAGATTTGGTTACAGCTCATGTCTGATAGTTTAGTGTTAAGAAAGAAGTTTTTCGATAAAAACATTGGCAATTTTGATCAGTACTATACGCCAAAAAGGTTTTGCGTTATATCAAGGGAAAAATTGCTTGACAAAAAGATCAAATCAAAAGATAGTATTTTACTGTTTTGTAGCAAATATTTATCAAGAATTACATAAGTCATATCTTTACAACTGATGGAATATATCAGAAGTACAGAGCATCATTTCCTTTCTTGATAAAAATTTCAATAAAACATCAATGTTTACAAAAAGTAATAAAAAATCTTAAAATATAACCATCAAACACTCCTTTAGGTTTTTGTTGTAAACACGGCAAAATTTACGGCTTCAAATAAACCGTTACCGAATATTCGGTCGAAGTATTCTTGGATCAAACAAAATCAAAGAATGATAGTGTAAATTGTTTATAAGATAAAAAGTAATACGTTTCCATTGGCGTATTTAAGATTTATATTGACCAATTTAACATTTGTATTTATTATTTCATAGCAACTATCTGACCTTTATCTATATTATCTCTTTTTTTAATATGACGATAATTTTGTGTAATCAAACTTCATACAACGTCATTTTTTTCCAAAGCAAAATTTTATGATTAAATATTTTTAATGTTTTAACTTAAAGATACTCTTGAGTTTGTTGAACGAATACTTCGATATTTTTCCTCTCATAGTATGGTGAGTTTGTGCAATTAACAGATGCAAATTACGACATCAAATAGCGTTAAATTATAGCTAAGCCCATAAAGGAAGCTGTCACAAAGCCAAGAAGAACGGCTAGATAAAATAAATTCGTGATAATTGGCATCTCGCCATGTTTTGTAAATATACGGGTTCTGTGGTGAAATATAAAATGATGATTAGATTTTCAGTCTTCACTTCAGGTTAAAGAGGAATAATTAAAAAAAAGTAAAAATGTACGTATACTACGAGATATTTACAGCCCAATATTGAAACAAATCTTACCACTACTTAGTAAGCGAAGATTACAATCTGACAAACACTAAAGCTTTCATTTTTGGAGTTTAGACATGGCCTTATCATGTTAGACGCTGACATATTTTAATTGTTGTTTCAGTTTTGCTGTTATACGCCTGAATGATGTGAAATAAAGTAATCCATAATTAATTAAAAAATGAAGTCTGATTTCACTCTTATAACATCTTTAACACTGGCATCCATTACCTGGTCTTTGATGTCGTTAACATGTGTGGAAGTGGTAACTAATGGTTGCTAAATAAACATGCGTTCAACATACAATGTTGCTGACTGAATGTATTGTTGAATTTCGACGACTGAATCCTAATAACCCGTTCAGTAACAGATTTAATATGGGGCCGTGGCTTTGCGCGGTTTCAAAGGACGACGTGCGCGAAATGTTATTTTGTAACATCGAATGGGACTACAAAAGGTCACGTCTCTACGTAGCTTCGAATTGGGAAACAATCGACCTGTGATACGAGTAATCAAACTAACGATAAATTCCCTTTTAAAACATCATTGAATAGTATTTATTATAGGAGAATGTCTCAAGTAATGTGCTGCTTATGTCTACTCTATTATTTGATACTCTTTGCTTGTGAATATGCATGTTTATTTCTTATACGAATTAAAAAAAGGTCAGCGTAATTATAAAAAGAATTACTTTAAAGTGCAATTCGATATTATCGTGAAATTAACGAGTTAGCAAAATTTTGTCGCCTGTAAGTCTAGCAGCGACTTTTATAAATAATATTATTTTACAAGTAACATAGTTAAAGTTACTTATATTACAATTAACTTGCTTACGGCATAATTCTGAACCAAATCTCCAACACTTCGCTTTGTTAGCGTCGCTTACAATATGATAGACGTCGAAATTTTAATGGATTTTGGAGATGCGTGGCCTTATTACTTAAGTCGTTACATATTTAAATGTTTCAGGAGTCAGGCTTTATCTTCGCAATTAATACGCCGTCGAAGTCAGGAACCTAAGGGTAATGTGATGTCAAAAATTTGACTCTCATTTTGTAATAGCATAATTGATGAATATATTTCCTAATCGACAATAGTGCTATTGGAATATATTACGTTTAGTTAATTTTAAAAGCGAATCACGTTCGTACCTCGCATCACTAATACTTAACCCTGTCACGTGGACTCACGATGAATTTATACATTTATTGCATACAAGTATTGTTCGAAACACAACAGTCCATAACTGTTACATTGATCTTTATATTGCATGTTGTGACTACCATCACACTATTAAATTTGGCTAGACATTTCCAGATTCGGTGGCTCAGGGGTTTAACTCTGGACTTGTAATCTATACATCCCGGTTCGATCCCCGCCATGTACCAATGTGTTTTAGATTGAATAACATGTACATTTATGCGACGGTTTTACGGTAAAGGAGAACATTGTGATGCAATTTGCCCGGTATCTGCTAGGAAATTCAAATATATATGTGAATCAACGTACTTGAGGGAGCATCAACCATCTACTAATCATACTAATATTATAAATGCGAAAGTTTGGATGGATGGATGTTTGTTAGGGTTTGTAGCCTAAACGGCTGAACGGATTTCGATGAAATTTGGTATAGATGTAGAGTATAGTCTTGAAGAACACATAGGCTACTAATATTTGTTTTCTTTAATTCCACGCGGACGCAGTCTAGGGCGAAAGCTAGTCAGTAAATAATATTTGAGGTCTATTAGGAGTTGTTCCAAAGTTATCTTAGAAGTCGCATAGTTATGGGAAACGGCAGTCACCAAATACGGGGTATTGCGATTCAGGATTACTCGTGAGGGCGTCGGCTCTAGTAACTAGTGAATTAGATATTATTTATATTACATATCTTACTAATCTTACTTCTTACTAATATTATAAATGCGAAAGTTTAGATAGATGGATGGATAGATGGATGGATGGATGGATGTTGGTTAGAGTTTGTAGCCTAAACGGCTGAACGGATCT
>LD688935.1:2950992-2967872 GCA_003118335.3 Papilio memnon
AAATTCCAGATTTCGGGAAGATGATGCATTTGCGTTGCTGATAACGAAAATCGCATTTAAAAAAAAATGTCTATCTGTCCGCAAGCCGCGTTTGTTCCGGGTAATCTCCGAAACGGCTGGGCTGATTTTAAGGGGTCTTTCCTAAGGACAAAAATCCCCCTTTTACAACATAGAAAAAAAGGGGACTTTCATGGATAAGCATATTATAGGCTACGTTTTTAATTCCGCGCTGTCAAAATGGTGTAACAGGTGGTCCAAATTTGCGCTAACGAAGTTTGTGGGCGATAGCTCGTAGCTAATAAATGGCAAAAATCATAGATTTATGACTTCTAGATAGAAAGTGAGGCAAAAGGTCATGTATAAGTTAAAAAACTATAGTCAAAACTCTCTTATAGAGTATGGAGTGGTTGTTATAGTAAGAATTAGATTATTTCTAGCGCTAAAATTTACGTGAATAAGAGAGCCGTGGAGAGAAATTGTAATATTATTAATTAAACATATTTCTTGATATTTATACTTAGTGAAAAACATTATAAAGTTAGGTTAGGTTAGTCCTTGCGGAAATCTAGATGCATAATCAAAGCTAAGAGTGGCACGAAAACTTAGTACATCTGATTAGAATATTAATTTTGTTTCCAAGTTAGTTGTCATTGGCACGGAAGCTGATTAGATCTTTACAAACCTTAGTTGGCTATCATTCGTTGCGTGTGTAGAATTATTAAAAAACCTTTAACATAAAGTTATTGAATAAAATAGCAATGCAGAGTGCTTTTTTAACAACAATTAATCTGTGAAATGCTTCGTCAAAGGTTCATTATTGTAAGCTTCTACTGAAAATACCTTTACAAAAAATGCTGTCCAAAAAGTTGTTTCTTTAATTTTAATTTTCAAAGAATGTAATAAATTTTGGCAGATGATATTCACGTTTTGGTCGAACTCGCTACGGGAAAAATATCAAAATAAAACTCGGGAGATTTAATAATAATAATAATGAACTTTACTTCGAGCTACACTTTTTTTTAATATCGTTGTAAAAAAACAATAGCAACTGTTGATTTCTTGCGGATATGATGACAAAATTAGCATTTTAACTACACAAAATTATAAAAAAATGTGGTTTCAGCAGCCATAGAAAAACATAAACAAATCATAAATCTATCACACGATTTTAATATTCGTCCATTTTAAATTTTTGTATAATAAAAATTCAACAAGATACGTTTCCCTCATCTATACTAATATTATAAAGAGGAAAGGATTTGTATTTTTGTATGTATTGAAATAACACAAAAACTACTGGGTGGATTTTAACAATTCTTTCACCGTTAGAAAGGTCATTTATCCATGTGTAACATAGGCCATAGTTTTTAATTTCGCGCGGGCGAAGTCGCGTATCTAATCTATTTACATAATAAAATGATACGGAAAAAACAAACAATACCCGCCAAATTCCCTACATAAAAGCCAAAGTATCAAGTACCTAACATTAGTAGCAATTATAATGTAAAGTTATATTTCATTGCGTCGCAAACCGGCTTTCATTATGGAGAACGGCTGGCTATAAGTTTTTATTGGATTCGAAATGTCGTTTGGTTTAGAACAGAGTACGTATCGTGACGTCATCAAATATTAAATTCATCGATCTTCAGCGGGCTTCCTATCTGGTAATATAAATCTGCAATCATTATAACTTCGCGATAACTAACTGATATAATATTTTTTATCAAAACAAAACTACTAAGGCTTATTTTGAAGACAAATTTTATGATAAAATACACTTACGTTATCAACGTAAATATGGCAAAAAAATTTACTGTATTTCGATAATATTATATTGTTTTAAAAGTCCTATTTGAAAATTTAACAATAAATTAGATTCCTATTAAACTAATAATGTTTTTGACTTACAAATTCAGTGTAACATTCAAACAATTTTCATGTTTTTTTTAGTTATGTATGATGGTAGGTCTTACTGCAGTTTTACTAGTTTTTTCCGTAATAAAATACTACCTACATAAATTAAAAATAAAATAATCGCAAAGTAAGCAGTAACCAATAGACACGATATTCTAGTTCTTCGTTAACTTTATTAGATAAGAATAACAAGCAAGGCATTGACATCGTGTCAACATCGTAATTGAAACATGTTGACCGGCAACACATTTGTTTAGCAAACGTTGAATTATAAATATACAAGTTCGTAAATTATATCTAAAAAACAACATCAAGACACTAGTATTAAACTAAGAGTAAACCACTGATTAACCTAACCGCCATTACACCGCACGCTATTTTTAGAATCCGTACAGAGATCACGGCTTTGTCTGCTGTAATGTAAATGACTAACAACTGTTCGTGTCGTGCCCCGGCGTAACATCACACAACTAGCTATCAAAACATCACTCACAACATTCCTATTAAAGAAAACACCAACAAAATGATACACTCACCGACTTCGTGTCGAGATGACTTCCACATTTTATCAAACTTCATGTTTGCACTATAAAGTTACCACTGTTAGGTTATGGACGGCCGTTGCACCATAGTTTTTGACAGGTAACTTACGATCACTGGCACCTGTACGCGCGGTTATGTATGCGCGGGAGAATTCCCGTTCGGGCGGTGTATTTTGTGCCCGAATAGCATAGTTTAGGGAGCAAGCGGCGACTCGTCTTGCCTCCGCGCGGCCAATGAACGAAGCGGCCAACGCGCCAAGGTCACAGGAGACGGAGCCGGTGGCCCGCGACAACGATAGATGGCAGCACTTGTAGGTAGAAATACAAACACCCTTCTGCCTCAAAGCCCGTATGGCAACTAAATTGAAACGATATTGCTTCGACAGTTCGACACGATGAACCGATAAGCGGTAGAAAGTATACCAATAATACTGCAGATTATTGAATACTTTATTGACTACAACGCGATTTAAGCAATTTTAATATTCTTATACGCAGGTATCTACGCCATCTCACATTGTGCGGTCCCTTTAAAACAGATAATGCTGCAGTTATATAGTATGTTTCTGAGTTGTTTTTCTAAGGGTACCTGTATAAAATTTTATGACATAAAGTTATTTAGCTATACACATAAATGAATTTGTACTAACGTGTATTTTTTGATATTCCTGTGTTGGTATAAACCATTGTCTTCCTAAAAATTCGGTTATTCATAAAGCAGTAATGTTATCTTTCCATTATGTTTCTCTTGAATACAGGTAAATTTCAATCATTTCAGCTCAATTTAACTCAGGTGTTTTAACTCCATATAATTAAATTTTAGTTAGAATAATTGTTGAAATACTAATGTTGCTATTACCCGCTAGATGGTGTGAAATAAGCGCCATTTTAATTTTTTCCCCTTATTTCTTGGAATGACTTGATTTGAATTAATCAAGGAAATACCAAAACGTTCCCGTGTCTATGTTTTAGTGTTTTTGAATTGTTTTAATTTCTGTGACTGAACTCGAAAATATCGTAGTTGCAGTATTCCTACATGTAGGTATGCTCAGTGGAATTATAAATTAAATATTTAAAGGTTATTATTGTATTGTTTACTAGCTGTTGCTCGCGACTTCGCCCGCGTGAAATAAAAAATGTAGCCTATGTTACTCACAGATAAATTACCTTTCTAACGGTGAAAGAAATTTTAAAATGGGCCCAGTAGTTTTTGAGTTATTTCAATACATACAAAAATACAAAAATACAAATCTTTCCTCTTTATAATATTAGTATAGATAACTAAAGAAAAAAGGAAACATGACAATCAGGAAAATGACGATGAAGTCGAATTGAGAACCTCCTAATTGTTTGTAGTCGTTTAAAAAATAGAGTGGACCATCCAAACTTCTAAAAATGCAATGTAGAAATAACCTTTCGTAAGTTAAATAAAATGGAATTAGGATCTAAAACAGCGATATAATTCACATAAAGATATCTAATGCTAAGTTTTTAAAACAATATCTCGCGACCTGATTTTACAATCTGCATCCCGTCGAACGAGTTTTACTACAATTAAAATGCTTAGGAAAACGCGTATCTTTAAACATCGTCACAGTGACCTATATGTTGGTTCGCGGCCATGGAACATTGCGTCATCAAATAGAAATAAACTGAGATAATCTCTAAGAGAATTCTCGAGGGTCGTTCTTCTTCCTTGTTTGATTAACGCTCGCCATCATTGCCTGTACTATACCATAATTAACAAAGACTACTAGAAATTGAATTGCAACTCTGTCATTGTAAAATATAATTTAATTTTTAAATCCAATGGCAGAGTTGGTAATAATTGCAAAATAAGATTGCTGGTAAGTATTATAAGATTCAAACTTTATGGCGGCTTGCGGTTAGCTAGCGCATGTCTTTCCATGGATGGAGGAAAGCTCGCGAAGGCATATCCCTTGCCTACACAACTATTTACTTCACGGTGATACTTAACACTGTGAGAATTGCTTACCATACAGTTTATATAGTTATGATTGCTGCACATTGCACCAATCCCCGTCCAAGCCAAGGCCGAATAATTTAATATCTTTATCCCTCGGCGGCTGCTGAGATGGACCGGTGCTGAGTGGAGTAAGAGAGGAGGAATGTGCGTCAACCCTAAAGCATCACTTTATCCATTCTATTAACAAATCTAGTAAGTCATTTGTATCTTTTATTCTAGTTCCGAGTTTCAATGTTTTAAAATAGGTAACCATTTTCTTTTCTTCTATACATATAATAAAAGTGGAGTGTCTGTATTATCAAAGAAAAATTCCAGATTTCGGGAAGATGATGTATTTGCTTTGCTGATAACGAAAGTCGCATTTAATTTTTTTTGGTCTGTCTGTCTGTCCGCAAGCCGCGTTTATTCCGGGTAATCCCCGAAACGGCTGGGCCGATTTCGGCCGGACTTTCACGGGTGAGTAGCTGACATAGACGGGCATATTATAGGATACATTTTTTAAAATTCCGCGCTGTCAAAATGGCGAACTGACCGCTATCTTTGGAACGGGAGGACCGATTTGGACGGGACTTCGATTGGAAGGTAGTTGGTAAAAAGTAGATGCACGCGGGTATGTTATAGACAACCATTTTTTTTAAATTCCACGCTAACGAAGTTTACAGGCTCAGACACAGGACAGCTCGTGTAAAATAAAACCACGATATAGTTTTAGAAAAATTTTATTTAAAAATAAATTATCGTAGTACAACTTGCACCAATAACAACAAAAATTTTGGTTTGAAACAACACGAAACCGCAACATTCGCTCTAAGCATGGCCTTAGTATTAAAAAGTGAATACAAAACTATCTACAGGTATAGCCGTTACATCGTACGATGGATCTCCACTGTTGGTATTACAAAAATATTGCTATCTCTTTCATTCTATTGGAAACAACAGAGATAGCATTATTCGCATACAACTGTCACTGTCAAATCCATAGTTAAAAAAACATTCATCTCACACTTCAAACATAAGAGATTCTTTCTTCGTTAAGTACACATGCACTAAATAGCAACAAGAAAAAACAAACAAATCATTACAAACATGTCACTTATCCATTTAAAGTAAGTAATCTATTGAAAAGGTTATACGTAATAGTAAAACTTCGGAACAATCTGTACATTAATAATGTAAACTTCAAAAAGTCGGAAAATTAAATTTTAATTGATGGAGTCAAAATTAATAACTATTGAATATATCTTAATTTTCTTACTTACTTTAAAATAATGTTATGGACATACAAAATAATTCATTTGCACAAAATTAGAAAATTTGTATTCCCAACCTAATCAAACATTTTCATAGTATAGTACCCGGCATTAGAGTTGACACGTCAGGAACTGGAGTAATTAACTGTTCGACGTGCCAACTCAAGCGCCCAGTAAGTTCTGAAGGCACATCGTGTACACTCCCAAAGTACAAGAAATACTAAACTCAATGGATGGTATAGTGTTTACTTTTGTGAAAAAAGTGCGTTTGAAATTTGTTCATCTCTGAATAATT
The DNA here is from genome assembly GCA_003118335.3 of Papilio memnon. Taxonomy (NCBI): domain Eukaryota; kingdom Metazoa; phylum Arthropoda; class Insecta; order Lepidoptera; family Papilionidae; genus Papilio; species Papilio memnon. The sequence goes on from LD688935.1 coordinate 2,956,981, forward strand.
TATAAACCTTGTGTATAAAATTAACCTAAACTTATTCGTCTACATTTTATTTTTTTAGCAAAAATTGTTCTACATTTTAGTCTAAACGGCCCTAATTTTTTTTAATCATATAATGCCAATAATTTGAAATATAACGTCACTTATATTTCTATTAAGTTTATTACTGTTGCATTTTTTTTGTAATCTGTTTTATTAAATTACTTTTTAAAGAATACTGGACCGTAAAATTATTTATTGTTATAATACTAGTTATTATATTTATTGATTTTACCTTTATAAAGTTTATTATTTCTGTTAGTATATTATTTAATAGAATTGGATATTTGCAATATGGCATTTATGTTTTCATTCAAGTATAGTCTATCTTTACTACTTTACAAGAAAAGTGATTACCAATTTCGTTATTCATAATTTAAAAAAAAAACTTTATAAACATGTCATCCGAATTGCTTTAATAATTTAAACATTTACATTTTCTTCACTTGTGTATTTAAATGTGTCATGGATTTTAATATCATTAAAAAAATAACAAGCAAACTTCCACACAAGACACCGTGTAATTTACATTAATAATTAAATTGCGATTACAAACACATCAATAATTGACAGCATAAGAAACTAGTGTTCCTTAGATTATTGCCTTTAAAGGCTAACGGCCGATTATTGAAACGACATTTAATAACGTAAATAATAAGGCCATGCGTAAACTCCAAATTCTATTAAATTGTTGACATTTCATTGTAAGCGGCGTTTACGAAGCGTCGAAGATTCGTTCCAGTATTCGGCCGTAAGTAACTTATTCTAAGTACTTTCTTTAGCTTTTAAACATCGCTTAATTACAATCACTCAAGAATAAAGAGTACAAAATTAAAACCACCCACACGTGTATTAGCTTCCATAATAAACGTACACAAACACAAATAAAATAATGTTTAATACCACTAAGTATTTTAAAAATCCAAAAATTGTTTACTTCACGCATGTGTGCTTACTTATTCGAAATAAAACCATACAAATTTCACTTAAATTAAAAACTTAATACATTTGTAAGAGAAAATATTTCAGGAATCTGTGAAATCGATTGTCGATTCAACATCGAATGAATTGTTTCGGAATTCGAAATTCGAATGTTTATTCAAGCTGCTTGTACATATCTTCTATCTGCGGCTTGAAGTAGTTTCTGATCTCCGGTCGTTTCGCCTTCATAGTTGGCGTGAGGAGACCATTCTGCACGGAGAACGGATCCGGGTGCAAATATATATCTTTGACCTATGAAAAATGTCATTTAATTACAATTATATCATTATCTACACATAAGAGGATTTAATATTACATAAAACATTTAACTTGCATTCCGAATTCGAATTCATTCAACCTCGCTTGTAGTTATCGATTCGTCTTATCGTATTCGAGCTATTTTTACACTGTCCTTGTATGGACTTGACATTGACTAATCTGTTACAAATAAACTAAAAATAAAAAATTCCACTTTAAGTTATCACATTTATTGACATTATCATTGTTTAAATATAACTTAAGAATGAATAACTAAGTTTTTAAAAAAACGGTTGCTTCATGATACTCCTAGAAATAATATGAGGGATTAGAGCTACTCAAATGAACCTCTAAGATCACTAGTTTATATGGTACAGTACTCGCAATAAATTAAATAATTAAATGTTGCTATGAATCAAAGTGGAAAAGTCAAATATGTATGTATTAGTAGCAACGTACCCTTAAGCATTCTGCGTAATAACAATTTGAAAATTTATAGCTGCAGTTTGCATTGCAACCATAGTCCAATGTCTATCAATCGCAGTTACCTGTTCAAATGTCTTAAGTCCCGCATTCCTGCCCCACTGCAGCATGTCGTCCAATATCATCTGCTTGACGCGCTCGTTCTCGCAAAGAGCGGAGAAAGTTCCCTGAATTCCGTTCTCCAACGCCCAGCACTTCACCACGTCGACGTCTGGTACAACCACTGCTACGATGCACGACTGGAAATTAAAACAAATTAAAACAACAGCTTAAAATACAATACGAGTGATTTATTCAACAAATCAGCCGCATTAAAAAAAAAACATTAAATTATAAAAAAAATTGCAGCATAGTAAAATCATTTTGCACGCAAAAAAAAAACAGCGACGAAAGACTGACACACTCATGAGACAAATCAATGACATTTTGTTCTAGTGTTTTCGAGAATATTTATAAATTGGTTAGATTTAGCAACTGTATTTAAAGAGCAATTAAAGGGATTTAAAAAGTGAAACAATGTCTATGACTATAGCGTGCCAATTGGAAGCGTGACTTGGACAGACACCAAAAAAAATATCGTTAACAAATTGCATGTGATAGCTGAGAATGCGTACTATGATCATCATATCACGTGACGATCTCAGAACAGAAATAATGACTCATTTATCAATAAAAAAAACAATAAAATAGCTAAAAGTATACTGCACTGTTGGTCGCGACTGACATTAAAGAATAATAAAAATGTAGCCTATGTTACTCACTGATAACGTAGCTTTTTAATGGTGAAAGAATTTTTGAATTCGGCCCAGTAGTTTTTGAGTTATTTCAATACAAACAAAAGTACAAATATTTCCTTGTTATAATATTAGTATAGATGGAAAAGTTGACTGAAAGATGATCAGAACCAGAGTGCAGTTACTATTTAGTTGATTAATAAAAATAGTAGTGAAAAATATCAAAATATGCTGACCCTATTGTAAAAGTAGGAAGTTAACCGAATAATGTAATCGATTTACCTTTAATGATTCGCCGTGCACGAAAACTTGTTCCACGTATTGACTTCTAATGTAAATGTTCTCAATCTTCTCCGGCACAATGTATTCGCCTTGTGACAGCTTGAAAATATGTTTTCTTCTATCGATTATCTTGAGAGTTCCATTCTGTAATATACAAACATACGTAACAACATTGTAAGAAGAATAAATAGTAGAATTGAATTAGTATTGTGTATAACTCACAGGCAGCCATTTGCCGATGTCACCGGTGTGGTGCCAGCCGTCGCGGTCGATCACTTGTCGCGTCTTCTCCGGCTCCTTGAAGTAACCCTTAAACACGTTGGCTCCTTGCACGCATACTTCGCCTTGTCCCTGCGCAGCGTAGTACTCCATCTCCGGCACGTCCACTAGCTGTAAGTATAAAATTTGTCATCACTATCATCATTCAAGACTTATTCGAGAATATATTAGCAACAATTTTGTGGTATGTAAATGTATAGTTAAAGTCTATGTTAATTTCACTTTAATTTAAATAGACGAAATAGAGAGTCTGGAAGAACACATAGGCTACTCACTTTTGTTTTTTTTTAATTCCACGCGGGCGGAGTCGCGGGCGAAAGCTAGTATATGATAAAGGCTGTTGTAAAGTTTTGATTGTGGTAGGGAACTGACCTTGACTTTGCAACAAGCGACGGGAGGGCCGACATGCTCGGGCACGTGGTCACCCTGCACGGTGAGAGTGACAGGCGCAGTGCACTCTGTCTGCCCGTACCCTTCCACGATCTGGAAACATATACAATATATCCATTAATATACAGAAAAAAATGCCTAACACTCAGTAAACAGAAGTCAAGGCTCTCGAGATGACTTACGTTATCGCTCATGTGACCTATTATTTATGAATCATTGAGATCTAAAATATCCCGTTAAGAGACAACCGACAGCACGGAGATAGCGTTGAGAGAATTGTACCACAACCGTGCAGAATCTATAATCTCCGCCAATTCTTTAGGTCGTAAGTGTCAGTTTTGTGTTTATATCATCAATCATTCATGTCTCGGCAGCATAACTTACAGTTAAGTCGGCTGTTGATCTGAATATTTTGGAAAATCATTTCCTCAGCAGATTTTTCAGGTATTTTGGTAAAACTTTATCGTTGTGTTGATTATTTATATTAAAATCTTATGATCATGAACGGCATCTAGTCAAAATAATTATTTGTATATCAAGTCGGTCCAAAATAAACGAGATGTTTGGAAGAATAACAAACAAATACCGCGAACTAAATATAACGGCCTTGAAGCTTCAACGGGTAATATTAATAATATCTTCCATTTATTTCAAACATTCTTGAATATGATTGATTGTGTTGAAATATTTCAATAGATTGTTAATGCAAACAGAAGCTAGCACCGGTTATTGTAATGCATGAAGTGATATCTCGGAATAAATTCATGGTTTGATTTCAATAAAAATCTAAATTTGTTTCAAGTGGACGAATTACTTTACATTAAAACAAATGGCATCATAGATAAAAACGCAACCCAAAAAGACTAGATAAATAGAGTTCTTGAATTTTCAATCAAATATCCTGTTTGTAATTCACGCTTACTTGTAAAGATTCAAATACTGTTTTATTGTCAGCCTTCCTCACAAAAAGTATAAGTCCGTCTATTGCTCCACCACTGCCATTATTTCCATACAAATTCTACCCTAAAATTAAACTCACCAGACAGCCAAGAGCGCATCGTGCGAAAGTAAGAACATTGCCAGCGAGTGGTGCAGATCCCACCACCATAATACGAAGTCTGCCGCCCATACCCTCGCGCACCTTCCGGAATACCAGTTTATCCCATATAGAATCAGCGCGAATGATGCCCCTGCGCAAATAAAACATTTCCTTTAGTAGTCTAAAAATATAAGACAGATTGACTATCTTTATTAACGCCAACTAATGACGAGGAACATGATAGAATATAAATAGACACATAATAATTTGACAGCTCGTCGGTAGTTTGGAAAGTGTCACCTTCATAGAACTTGATATTTCCTTCAACAACATGACATTGAAAATGCTAAAAGAAATATGCGTGCTAATAAAAACACTGTATTGTAACCTGAATATCCACTCACGCTGAACGTACAAACGTTGCGTGACACTTGATTGGCATTTTTATATATATTCCGTCATTTTAAGGGAAATACATTTGATGCTGCTATTATTGAACAATTGAGTCATTTTCAGTATAGAATTCTTTCCAATTGAAGTGGTGATGGATAATCGATTATAGTTATTGATACGGAGTTAAAAAGACCTATTTTGTTTTGACTAATTATCCAAAATCAAACATTATTTCCTTACAATGTTAAGTATTCAGATATTCAGATACTGTTCAATTCAAAATTCGTGTTCGTACTTACCTTTTAAGTTCAGATTCTTTAGCTGAAAGCGCCATATTAAACAATAGCTTCTTGATCTTCGAATTTGAAATCTCACTTTGAGCTTTATCATAAAGTCTGTTAAGTAATCTAGGTACGGCAGGCATCATAGTTGGCTTTAAAGCGCTTAAGTCGTCGCCTAGTCTTCGTATGTCACCGCTGTAGAAGCCGACCGCACCTCCAACCATATAGAGAGCATTCTGAAAAGATTCAAAATAACTTTAAGGGGTTGTTTCATTAAAAAAACAACCTAACATCAGATCTCATAGATTCAACTTGTATTTAATTCATGTATTATTTTTTTAAATTAGGCTTTTTTAAGCCTCGTTTTCATGTCACAGATATTGTAGTTTATCCGTGTCAAACGGAGGTCAACACTTCATTTACATTGTGTTACTGAGGTTAATAATTTGCATTTTAATAATGGAACTGGGAGCATTGAGATTACTATCTCCACAATTTCAATTAATTTATAAAGGCGCAGTAACAGTTAGCCGTTCGTTACAACTGAAAATGCATTTTAATGCATTAAATGTGATTACAATTAAAATGATACAGAGTTTTTGTTAAGGTCTTACCTCACAACTTCTCTCCAGCATATGTGCGAGGGGCAGGAAGGAGATCAAGACGTCATGTTTAGACGGCCGATGCTCTCCAAGCTGCATGATCACGCTGCACATTGAAGCTACGAGGTTCTCGTGAGTCAGCATCACGCCTTTGGGCATACCAGTCGTGCCCGACGTGTAGCAGATCGTGCACAGACTATCCGGTTTCGGTGGCTACAATATAAAATGTTGTCATTTCAAATTCAACCAAAAAAAAGATATTTTTATATTTGCATCCCATTTATCATTTAATACAGTTCGTACTAGTAATTAGGGTAGCTAAACAATTTGCAAATAAACAAACTAGCCTACAGAATCGTTTTAATACATTTAACTTTCCTGTTTATGTAATATTTAAATTGGATTTATTGTGATAAAATAAAATTTAAAGTAGGTTAAGTTTATGTTAACTCTTTTATTTAAATAAATATTTTTTTCAATTGCTATGACAATTAGTATAGTTCCTGTACTTAGTAAAATAGCAATCAATGTAAAACAGTCCCATGAAAAATAAGGCCGCTTTTTATTACTTACGACAAATGGATGGTCTTTTTGCGCTCCTTGAATTTCCACATCACTGAACTTGACGATATCAACGCCACGACTCCTGGCTCTCTGATGCGTCGATGGCGACACTTCTTTGATGGTAACAAGCTTCCTCAGACATCTCGGTGATTGATCCAGAAGAAGATTTGCTTTTTTATCATCTTCACATACTACTATTGTCATTTCAGCTGCATAAAAGGAAATTTCATTAGATGCCAGATTAGTATTTAAATCTGAGTAAATAGAGTATTATTTTAAGCGCCTGTATTTTAAAACAATTTAAATAATTCATCACGCATAAAGTTTTATATAAGTCGGATTTGCCTTGTGACTTCATTAAGGCGCATGTATCAAATATTTAACATGAAGATTCGAATCGCAACATCTTGCGTGGAATAAAACCCCGGGAAAAATGTTTTCCCCCTACTTTTGCTCTCTACGCAATTTCTATAAATAAATTGGTGGCACCGCCAATCAACACATATTGCGTAAATTTATTAGATAACGGACACTTTTGGGACACGTAAAAATAATCTACGCATCCTACGATCTCGTCTCCAGCCTTGAGTTGTTCTCTCATATAAACAAGGTCGCTCATTAAATTAAAATATATAAACAATATAAAGTAAATATATTAGTCGAGATATTTAAAAGACAATTACTTTGATTTATAATGAAGGCACACGCGTTGGCTCCTAAAGTATCGTACAGTGGGACAATAACCATTGAATAGCAGTAGGCGGCTTGTTCCGTCATTATCCATTCCGGACAATTCTGTGCGTAAATACCTGAAAATATTTTATAATTGTAGTTCCTTCAAGGTCCAAGAGTAAAAGTACAAATGGCATAAAATATTTCGTTTTAAAAGTCACAAAACACTAACCCACAAAGGTACTTTGACCCGGGCTGAGACCTTGACATATAAGGCCAGATCCAAAGTTTTTCGCTCTGAGCAGGGTCTCATTGTACGTTTGCCATATATACGGCTTATTTGGTCCCTCGCGCCAACCGAGACAGTTGCCATTATCTGAAATGGAATTAATTAAAAGTCATCGACCACGCAAATAAGATTTAACTTTTTAATAACCACACGACCATGAAGTTTTCAAGAAAAATATTTTAACATTCATTTATCACATCAGTCAATCTAGTAAACGATTACGTGCGTTTGCAACCACAATAAGTATCGTGGAATATTCCACACATCAAGAGCAACTTTGTATCTCCGATTTCCTACTTTTTAAGGACGCAACAAGCTTAAAGTGTCCGTGTAGCAAACACAAAAAACACCGACCCAGCAACATCACTAGCACAAATTACATTTAACTGTATCCTGTGAACCTGTTGGTAAATGATGGTAACAATACGATGTAATGCACGGCTATTATCATACTTATCTTTAACAAGTATACTTAACGAACGGAAATACAGAGGGATAAAAGACTGGTCCTAGAATTGTGCCTTGAGGCATTCCCACTCTAGAAATCTTAAAAATTGTATGGTAGTTTTTTTTAATGAGACAAATTACATATTAAGACGTTTACCAGGAAAATTCTTAGTTTGTTACACAAACAAGATAACACAAACATAGCTGTTATAATAAATCTTTAAGCTGACTGATCAGATCAAGTAAAATATCGGAAGTCTTGAAAACATAATATAAATGGGCTCTGTGTATTTAAACTGTGGTGAATTTAGAAGTTAATTATGTAGTCGTGGGGTTTATAAGGGAGACAACTTACTAGATTCTTTGACACCTCGTCGAAAAGTCTCGAAAAGCGTACGTGTGTCGTCATGAAGATAGCGAAGGAACCGGCCATTTTTTGCATCTTTGTAGAATTTGGAGACTCGAACCATTTCAGGGCCCTAGAAAACGACAATTACATTGAATTTCTACGGAAGATTTGTGTCATATTTACATCATATAATACAGAAGATAAATAATTGAATACATAATTAAATAATGGTATATTTATAAATGACATGGTATGTAAATAATCCGTCCGGGTTCAATGTGCTGAATCCTTGCAACACACGAGGAACTAATCAATTGTAATCTTTTTAACGCTGCTTACGATGAAGCGATTACACGAACGACAACACCATGTGTTGTAATGACTTGTGGATGCAGTTAAGTCATAAAAATGAACAGATACTTTTACAATTTTCTCCTCAAACTGACCAATAATAACGAGTACTCTTTCAATCCCTTCCTCCAAACGTTACAATTCTTAAATGAGCGATAGTTAATTTAGCTTAGTAATTCATAGTGTATCCCTGGTGGCCATAAAAGATGGAGTGTACGATAGCGAAAAATAACGTTGATTTACATGTTTAAAAAATCGTAAACATAAAACTCTAGAATTACATTTAAGATATCTTTAGGTTAGGTTTAGCTACTGAGCTAAAACCGCATCCGAAAAGTATTCTGTTAAAATGTTTTGCAAATAATGTCCGTTAACGTAATGACATATCTGACCTACTAACTCGGAAATCATTAAACGCACCGTACTCTTACACATTACGGTATAATGTTTTTATGATGCTAAATGGAACGAAGAACGGGTCAATGTCACTTGTTGCTTTGACTTGAACAACAAATTGAACCGAAGCGAAATGATCTCATTTGGGGGTAAATGTTGGGAACACTGTATGTCATCAGGTCATTCAACTTTATTACGTTTTGTGAGACGAGCCTTTTAAATTGTTGCCGCAAACCGCATACGTCCATTGTTATAAAGAAAACATCTCCAGTTTTCTCATATTACAGCTGGGAACTGGTGTTCGTCTCATAAAAGCAAATGAAAGAATTACCACAATTGTATCTTACATGATCTTATAACATCAAGGAGAAAATTAACAATCACATTTTTAATTATCATCTAAAAGAAATAACGTTGAGACGATTGAATATATAAATACCTTGATAGTACTAAAATGAAAATTAGCCAGAATTTCTAGTATGAGTCTCTTCTGAGAGGGGAAGATCTAATATGTTTGTAATAAATTATTTTTATGTTTCATTCAGGTATTCGAACGATGTTTACTTTTCGTACAAAGCAGGTAGTAAATTTGCATTTAACGTTGTAATTAACAATTTCATTAGCTTTTAATATCTCGTGAGTGGTCAAGTTGCCCACATAAAAGAGATACGTAATTACGAACTCCCGCTTCTGATTACTCTAGTAATATTATTAAATTGTACACTGAAAATATGTTAAATATTTAATGACGGATATTTATATATAAAAGATAACTCTAAACATTATTATTTGTTCACATGTTTTGGTGATATTTACATATAATAATTATTGCGATTTGTTTAAAATTTGTCTAAAATCACATGCTGTGACTAAAGTCGTAGCAATGAATGCTGTGGGAGACATCTGGCAATCTGTTTTAAGAATTAATGTCACAAGGTTGGTTGGGATTTAGTTTCCCTAAAAATTTCCGATGACCGTTGTGTGCTTAATTATAACTCAATGCAAGGACGTGTGCGTTCTATTTTTAAGGATGGACAAAATGAATTGACCAATGATACAAAATCAAGTATGGCCATAAACAATTTTTTTAGATGCTTCAACATCTTACAGATTTTACGTTTTTCAATTAAACCACTTAAATCGTAAAACTTTTAATGGATTAATAATACGAGCATCAGCGATGTTATTTTCGAGGCGTAAAAATGATTTTTTTTTCAATTTATCTTTCAGATCTCAGAAAACCTGTTGGGTCGTCAATCTTCAGAAGGTCAATTCAATGTAAGACGACTTTCTTAACTAAAAATACGATCTCTGGAATACGTGACATTGTAGGGACGTTTGGCTTAATTTCTGTTTCCGGATAACGCGTTCTTGAAAGTTTACACTCACGCAAATAATAACATATTAAGAGAACGACGTAAAAAACATGTTTACTGCAAGCAGTTTCAGTTAAATGTTTTTACGTTTCAATTCTTTATAGACTGCAATTCGCAAAGGTTAAACGATACTTGTTTTATTTGTTTTTAAAGACGTATAATGGCTTTGATTACACGACTCTATTTGTAAAGAGGTTATACTGAAAATATATAACTTCACTTTGCAATTTCCTCATTTCCCAAATTCTGAGACTGTCGTAAATCTTCTGTTATTCTGTTATACAAAATTTGACATTGTAACAAACAGCAGGTCATACATTATTTGCAACAATTACTATGCTCTTCTTTTAATTGTTTCTAATTTGTTGCACAATTGCATGTGAACAATGAATGACACATCTCATTAGCTGTCATGTCATAAATTTGGCGGGAGACCAAGGTGTACATGTCGCATTCAATCCCATATTAGGGCATTGAACTTGTCAATTATTGCGTTAAAGAAAAAAATGCTAGATAGCCTTTTAAAACAAAAAGTTCCTAGAATCTAATAATGTCCATTATTGCCGTATACTATTAATAATGTAATTATTATTACATTCATTAATAATATCGAGAATAAACAAGAGAATATAACGAAAAGACAGTTTCGTAGACAATTTTTTCATATGTAAATCTTATTAATCTTATTAA
>LD688935.1:2992449-3011068 GCA_003118335.3 Papilio memnon
CTCAAACATTTTGGTTTATAGTGCACTTAAAGTTATGGAAGTGCCTTCGCCAATTTGAGATGATCATAAAAAATGTACCGTTTCCGACACCGTTGGCACGTAAAACAGGAAGTCTCAGCGAACAAAACGTTCATTCTCATTAATTATCAACACGAAACATCATTTCAGAGGAACAATGTTAAGCGGTACTATGATGGAAGAATAAAATCGATAAGTTCCGTCCGAAAACGATTCCGCAGCGCCACTCGCCGATGTTTTAATATCGATTCGCCAATAAGAAACAAAAAATAGTTTGATCACGAACCGAATGCATAGCCTAGATTTGTTGACGATAAAAAATATCAGTACAGTTATCTATCGAATCATATCTGTTGTGAGGCAGGACTGAAGTCAATGCCGCGAGGTCAACGCACTCAACATCTGATGAAGTTTATCCAACTAGTAAATCGTAGAATTAGGATATATTGAAGTGACCAGAACAGAAAAAAATATGACGTCAGTGTCGAAGGTATCCATCATTTTTACCGTTTACCACAAACATACCGCAGAACTGGCTGGAAATGCGGGCGTTCGAAATTTAAAAATTATAAGACTGACCGCAACCAAAGTCATTCGTTTAGTTTTTTACTTACAAGGTTTACATGGCTTGGTTTTACTATGTTGTAAGTTACGCTCATATGGGTTATTGCCCACGACTTCGTCCGCGTGGAGTTTAAAAGTTCAAAACTTATGTTCGCCCCTTTTTTCAACCTATTACCTAAAGTATTATCTTAGTAGTAATCTACGAAATTACAGAAATCTACTGATGCCAGATCCCAAATTTCTAAGCCCGGTAGTTTGTGAACTGTTTTTTCGGCTACCTTTATTGTTTGTGTTCGCGATATCTTCTAAACTATTTGTCCAATTTAAATGCTGTAAATGACAATTTTATTCTAAATTAAATTCTCCTGACAACCAACGCATTTATTTGGATAACGATTAATATTGAAACCAATAAAACAACGACGCAAATAGCATGCGATTATTAATTCATTTTGAAAGTGGTTGGTGTAAGAAAACCGTTAGATATAGATATATGCTATCGCGGATTTTTCTGTAGAACTTTTTGAGATCTACAATTCTTTCATACATCATTTTTATATACCTCTAACGGTTTAAGCAGCGTAAGCCGAGAAAAGTTAAAAGTTAGTGATTTTTTAACGCCAGGGTCCAGAAATACGCTGTTTATTAATAGTTCCTCAATATTATTAATAATAAAATATAGCCTATGTTACTCACAGATAAATTACTTTTCTAATACTGAAAGAATTTTTTAAATCGGCCCAGTTGTTTTTGCGTGAATCAAATACATACAAAAATACAAAGTTTTCTTCTTTATAATATTAGTATAGATATAGATATAGATATAGAAGTATAGTTAAACCAGTGGTCGCAGCTGTTAAAAGTGGCCTTGTACTTAATCGTGGGATTCTACGGTCATAATATCTGTATTTATTTTTAATAAGCATAAAGACAATGTTACGTTTTTTTGACACATTACATCTCAAACTAACAACGATATAGATTATTTCTTAGTACAGTCAATGACATAACTTTAACAATTTAAATTACATATTTTACAGAACTATCATATAATTATAATATTAAATAAAAAAAAATATTTAGTATCATACTTTAAGAACTTAAATGAGTATAGTCAGGGACATAACTAATTTCACACAGTTAAGTGTTGGAAAATAAGTTAGTTTTAAGCATAAAAACTTAATACTAACTAATGAAAGTCGGTTTGCTTTATAAGATTTATGTTGATAGAGAACTAGCACGTGCCGTGAATTTAACCGGGACTTTAAATTGCTTTCGCACTTAAGTGCTAAGTTTACCTACCGATAGGTTGTTAAAAATTGATAAACATTGTTAGTATTCTGATTAAATATTACGGTTATCTCATAACAAGAAACGATCATGAAAGTTATTTTATTTCAAGTATATGACACTTTTTAACCCCTAATTCGATAGTGTCCAGTGTAACGAACAATTAATTTAAAAAAAACTGTTACATTCAATCATCATATTCATATTTCATATCCAAAAATATGACTACTAAAAGTTTTTTTTGCTACAAAAAACTCCGTGGAATTAAGGGTTAAGGCGTAGGATCTCATTTTGTGGAGGGTATTGGGGAAGGCGTATGTTCAACTTCCCAAGAGGTAATGTTATCGACATTATCCATAACTTCAATACGATTATGGTACGCTACGTAAATTAACAGATTGAAATTTTAAATTGAATTATCCAGTGGCTGAAATACTGAGAAAGGTGAGTCAAATTATTTACGAAAATTAATATTATTTTAAGAGTTTTCATTAGAATGTTAAATCAATACCGATAGACGAAATGCTTAATTCTTTGCTCAATAACATACATATCATTGTAGTTATTACGTGGTTTTGTTTGTACACTCCGATAAGAATAGGGATATTAGGAAATAAAAATAGGTGATTATGTAATACCTAAAGCCACAAAATTTTTATTTTTCATTTGGAAGTTATTTTGATCACGAATGTATGAGTAGAAGCGAGGGATGTGTACCAGAAAAGGTCAACATTTTGACGCATCCAGTAAATGTATATCTTGGTGACATATAATGTAGGTAGTGTCGGTCCGGCCGCTGTGACCCACAAACCTCGTGCTCAGGGTGCATTGACCAGCGATCGCTGTCGAGACTTGAAATCAAAAGCGACTCACCCGACTCGCGTCACGTTTGCACGCCTGAAACGGCACTGCTTTTTGGGCAGTAATTTGCGAACACCCGTAATATAGAAGACAGACTTTTCAATCTCTTATTTCTCTTACCGGAACAGTCATTATTAAAGGGGGAATTTGTCATTAATAAATCGTATATTTTACTATACCGAAGTAGTAAAACTACAGCGTACATTCGTGGAAACATAATAAAGTATTATAATATAGTACTTACATTTCAGCATTATGAAATTACACTGTCCTGGTCAGCTCTGAACCTTAAAAAACAAAAAAGATATTTATAAATTTGAACATTTTAAAATGATTTAATTTAATATAAAATATGTGTACAAGATTTTGTAGACGTGTAAATTGTACGGCCAGCTATAGTTAAGTACTGGTTTAACTTAGTAAGTAAGAATATTTTAAGGTAAGAAACATGTTTACTATAAAGTTTACCATTATCAACCGCTTACCATTACCGAGATACCAGTACGTGTTTTGCAAAAACTTGTTATTTCAGTTTTTTGTAGGAGAATGAAAGAGAGGACAAAAATGTTCTTGTACAACTAGATGGACAGTAGAAACAAATGGTAACGTCAAAAACTTATTTTAGAGACTTAATTTTGTTTTTTTTTTTAATAAATATGTTTTGTAAAAATAGGATTTTCATGTTTTACCATAGTTTTGGCACAGTTATTGTGGGAGGAAATATTTGTAGTTTTTTTTTTTTATAGTTGCGTTGTTAGATCTAAAAAAAAATGTTGCGAGTTTAAAATTCCCAGACGATTGACTAAAAAAGTTTTGTCTTAGTGAATTCGCTTCCATAATGGGCGATATCTCCGACGAGTTTTGTTAGACCATTTTAGTTGAATTGAAAAGGCAGGACGCGCATGTGGGAATCTCTTGGTTGTTTTTAAGTGGGCGTTCCTTGCATTGGCATTAGAATTGGAGCCAATAGGAAATAAGAACGAAATAAGAACTTGTATTAACAGAATTCTGCCGAAACCGCACAACATTACAAACGCATAACATTAAAATTATGTCAAAAGGTTAGGTTAACAATTTTTTTTGTTGCAATAGGAAAAAATATTTTTCCATTTGTTTTGACAAACTGACAAAATTATTATTCGCACTTATCCAATAAATTGTAAAAAAAAGGCTAGGGAAAAATCCAAGAATTTCAATTATCTATATCTACTTATACTAATATTATGAAGAACAAATATTTGTATTTTTGTATGTATTGAAATAACTTGGATTTAACTGAGACTTCAAAAATTCTTTCACCATTAAAAAGCTGCGTTATCACTGAGTAACACAGACAATGTATTTTTTAATTCCACGTGGGCGAAATCGCAAGCAACAACTAGTTTTAAATAAACTACAAAATCCTCGATAATAGATTGACCAATAATAAAAAAGAATCGCATGAATGGAAGGTCAATTCTGAAACGTGACCACGACGGATCTATACTTAGGGGTGCGTAGTACCTACATCACGCCACCTGCTTTTATAACAGGGGTGCGAGTATTGGGAAATTGGACTGATCGTAAAACGTAATTACGTCATCTAATAGTTATATACATTAACATACTATAAGAAAATAAAATAAACGAATTAAAAATCATGCTAATATTACATAATCGTACTAATATTATAAATACGAAAATTTACATAGATGGATGGATGTTTGTTAGAGTTTGTAGCTTAAACGGAACGGATCTCTATGAAATTTGGCATAGCTGTAGAGGATAGTCGGGAAGAACATATAGGCTATTCACTTTTGTTTTTTTATTCCACGCAGACGGAGTCGCGGGCGAAAGCTAGTGTTAAATAAATTAAAATCAATAAATAAAACGTTTAATAAGACACTAAATAATTGAGCTACAAAGAGAGTGATATCGATTAGGATTTAAGGAATATATTCAAAAATTAATTTAAGAAATAATTCTAATACACTTTGGACCCTAATAATTACTTACTTATTCTGATGGCTTATCTTCAGTCGCACTAAAACACTTAAAATAAATTTTACATACATAAAAGAAATACACGATATTTACTATATTAGGATTGAATTTAGATTCTTAAGATAGATTACATAATAGAAACAACTAAAGTGTAACGTTTATATTATTTTATGTGAAATTATTTACACTGCATTACGGCTTTAATGCGTAGTTCACTGGCGACTAGGGTGAACATGTAAAAATATATAAATTTGTACTTTCAAAGCGGTAACGCGCGTGCGTAAGCACATTTGAGGTTATCTTTTGTCCCTTTTTTATAACGTCTGTGGGAAAGAGCAAGTAACATATTGGCCTGACATGCGCATTGTTATTGACAAAGAAATATCCGCGGGAACTGTGACTATCGTTTAGATTTCTGAGAAATTAGACATTTCTCTATTACCAATATGGAAATGATCCGCCTGATTAATTATAACAAAGAAGACTTGTATCTAATAATCTTACAGAACTTACTTTAACAAATCGTGAAAGTCAAACTTTATCTAGATAACGTATAAAAAATAAACAATTAATCTAATACTAACACAAGATAAACCCAACAATAACATAATATAAATGAAATGATATTTAAGTATATGTTTGGTAACTTTGTACAAAAATAATAAATAAATAAAATAAACATTTGTTCTCTTACATGAACTCAAGTAATAAGTAAACCTATTAGTTTAGGCACGCACAATGACAATAAGAGAAGAAAACAAAATTACCATAACAAGAAAAAAAATGTCTTTAAACATAATAATAAATTACCGTACAACATAATCTAAACCTAAAGTCCATCTATAGAAAAAAACGACAGTTACAGACGCGGGTACAATGTACAAAGAATTTCACGGTACCACGTTCAAAGACATCGGGATGATCGTATTTTGAACGACAACATACATATAATTTTTACAAATATATCAAACTATATCAAATTATTGACAAAATAAAAACTTATTAAGACGCCTTAAGAACTTTGAATAAAACTAATCGCGAGTTAAATTATTTAGGGTTAAATTAACATAATTTTCTTATATACGTGTATAACTTCCATTTATTTATTTCATAATTAATTCGTAAATATCTTTCTCCCGTCTCTATACCTTCTAAGGGTTCCTTGAGCCCAATAAGTCCTTCCTTATTATGCCACAAATCAAAAACAAAAACAACGATGACCGGACATGATATCTTCCAAAAGGTTGTTTCTTAGAAATTAATATATTATTCTCTATGGTAAACCTATATCAATCAATATACTTATACAGATTATGCATAAAGTAAATAATTTCAGGTAAAACTAAAAACCTCAACACATTGCATACTGTAAATCAGAATACGAATAAATCAAGAGAAGTACACAGATCTCGTGTCTAGAAAAACAGAGGGGCTTAAGCCCTATAGATCTCCGACATATATCGGCCAATGAAACGAAACAATCCTTGTATTAACATCGAAAAAAATATCAGAGGGTCTGTCTCCTAAAACAAAGCCCTCCTTATTATACACTATCAAACTTAGTTAGCCTTGGAGGGTTCGGCGATTTGTAGTACGGGGGGTCCGGTTGGGGCCCAACTCGGGAGCGCTGCGCTCGATTAAGATGCTCGACTATCCCATAGAACGACGGCTGGTGCATAGAGCTATCCCTTGTGCGCCATCCATAATCCCAGTTAGAGCACTCAGGGAAATAGTACTTCTTTTCCGGCCACAACTTCTCACGTGTGTGTAGATATAGTTTCCTTCCATATTCAGGTGTCGGTTTATATATGATTTTGTTCACATCGGGGTCGACGGGACGCATTATTGGATCTGATGCCAGTTCATCGTCTGGCCTTACGAGTCTGGGATCCTCTTTGGGATCTCCCAGGCCGACATCTGCAATGGAATGGCCGTGACGTAAATCTTTAAGCCTCTGCACGTTAGTATACGGATCGCGGCATTTCATTCTGTTATATCCAGATGCGATAAAGTCTCTAGTGGTCATTGCCATCCCAGAAGTTGCTATGTGAGCAAGCACATCGGTCTGATTGTAATTTGTCGGTTCCCTCTGGAGTGTCGCCGCTTTCTCTATTCGCTCGCGATGCTTTTCGACCCAATTTAGACGATATAGAGTTTCTTTTTCGTAGCTTTCTATAAGGAATCTTATCACCGCCGGATTATGTATATCAAGTAAAGGCATTTTCAACTAAATTAAAACTGTCTTTCAATAACACTATCGCAAATCTTGTCGAATTTACGGAAAAGTTGATTCACTTATGTTTAAGTGACACTATAAAATGTCGTAAATGTCAAAATAATTATTTTTTCGTCTGAAGCGATCAATTACAAAGTAACGTAATAAAAGTATATACTCACTTAACACACCGTTGTCGCGTTCCAAGAGATTCGCAATACTGGTATTTCGGGCTCGCGTCATTAAATGTCATTTATACATGCGGCGCTCTTGGAAATTAAAAAAAATCTGCACTACTGTACCGTAAACAATATATTATATACGTAAACTCTGATGTATTGCAATAAAGTTCAAAATTAAATTAGTCAACTGCTATAGTCAGTCTACCTACCGCATCTGCAGTTCGCTTTCAGAGTATTTTTTTTTCACTGAGGGTACAGTTTACGAGTTTATTATGTTTATATCTAAGTCTTTTTACAAAAAGTTAGCCAGAAGTTGAAGAAATTGTTGACAAACGATGGCCATTAAACATCAGATGAAAAGAACAGAAAGATGCACATGGGCAATGCACATTGTTAACGATTTATTATTTTATTAAAGGTTATCTTCATGAGGATTAGGGAACAAAAATAAATGGTGTTACTTTTTTTATAACATCAAAATAAGAAGATTATATAGGGTCCGTCTTCAAAAATTTTACTATATGGTAACAAACTTGGTAGGGCCGGGAGGATCGGACGACTTATAGTAGGGTGGGTCTGGTTTGGGCCCGACTCTGGTGCGTACTGCCCTATGAAGATGCCAGCATCGTCCATACAACGGCTTCTGGTGCAAAGAGCTATCCTTCATTCGCCATCCGTAGTCCCAATTAGAACACTCAGAGAAATAGTATTTCTTTTCGGGCCACGTCTTCGACCGTGTTTCAAGATATCGATTCCTTCCAAATTCTGGTCGCGGTTTATATATCATTTTGTTAACTTTGGGATCGACGGGGCGCATTATTGGATCTATTGACAGTTCTTCGACTGGTCTTTTGAGTCTAGGATCATCTTTCGGGTCTCCCAGACCGACATCTACAATGGAATGACCGTGGCGTAAATCTTTAACTCCGGGCACGAAGATCGCATCGCGTATAGGAGTTTTCCTTCTGTTATATCCTGACACGATATGGTCTCTAGTGGTCGTGGCCATTCCACCTATCATGTTGTGCGCGATTACATCGGTCTCGAAGTAATTAGTCGGTTCCCTGTTGAGTGTCGCCGCTTGCTGGATCTGTTCACGGTGCTTAAGTATCCAGTTAAGACGCAACCGATTTTCTTTCTCATAATTTTCAATAAGAAATATGATAACTTTCGGATTGGTTATGTCAAGTAAAGGCATATTAATTCAATAAAAAATAATCTAAAATATGAAACTATAAAATAAATCTGTTAAACAAAGTTGCTGTCAAATGTATACTTACTGAAAAATTTTTGAATTGATTTTGTATTGTGACAGCACAAAAGTCAAAATCATTATTTTTCGTTTATAAAATAAGCTAACACACAATAACGCAAAAGTATGTAATCACATATATCTGCGGAGATCAGTGTATACTATAATTTATCGAAACAGCTTTATAATGATAAAATCAGGTAAATATTATAAATCTGGACACAATAAATGATTATAAATCCATAATTTTATGGTTTATGCACACAATAAGTTGGTACTGCGATTGAATATCTGATATGGCGCTATTTACCGTTGTTCCATGGGCGAAGGGTCGACTAATGACATTAATTGATAAGTAGATAGTAATGATAATCATTTTATAGATTCTTTATCATTAAACAAAATCTAATTGTTATAGTTTGTCTAAATAAGATAGATTAGTTTGATAAATGACGCATATGAAGTATCGAATTCAATTTGTATGAAGGTAAATGCCGTACTTAATAGACCGGTAACGTAAAGACGAAACAAACACGCGTAGCGAACTATAACGAACTATCGATATTCGGTTTAAATAAAGGAGTTGTACAAAAGTGGGCCTTTTTTCGATAATCAACTAATAAGAAAACTTTTATATACAAAAGATAAAGAACAAAAAGAGAAACAAGAAACATAAATTTTTATTTTTTTTCTGAACCGCCATTTTGTTTTAAACTGAATTTTTAAAATATACTTTTATTCTGCGGATTTACTTAAAAGATGACAGTGGACGTTATATTATAACAAAGAAATACCGTTTTTAAAGCCAAAACAAAAGTTTGGATCGCTGGTAATAATTTATTAATGTATATAATAAAGAAATTCGCAAAAGATGATTTGAATTCTGGCTGTATACTATAAGTGCTGCTGCCATATATTTTTCTTTAAAAGCTGTCATTTAGAGCGGTCTGTCAAACAACGACATTAATTGTCATGCCTTGACGAGAATTTGTTTCCATTGTAGTAATTATTTCAATACTATTGTAATTATTTCACTTGAGTTACAAATGTTTAGCTCAAATCCATTTATTTTGTGGTGCGGTGAGTAAGTAAGATGTAATCAACTTCATATAATATATACTGTCCAAAATTGCTCCAACTTTGTTTGAATACCCAAATAGAGTGAACAGAGGTGCCAACATACGATTAAAGAACACAGCGGCAAAACGTATGATAATGAAAACAAGTCTTCAATGTTCCCCACAAATAAATAATGATACCAGGATTAAACAATTTTGTGTCAATTAAAAAAATGGCGGTGTCTAAAATTCTATTTTTTTAAGTTTTAATTATCTTTACAATTTTATCTTCTTGGTACGAGTTCTGTTAGTTTACAAAACCACCTCCCATACAAAAAATAGACAAGTCCTTCATCGAACTTAACTATTTTTTTTTTAACTAATTTGAGGACAATTCTGGTATTGATTATAGTGTAGAGAATTTAGCGATGACAATAATAATAATAGCGAAATCCAATTCGATTACGTACGGCTGTAGTAGTAATAAATATTTATTTACTCTCATTATTTTTAATGGTTCTGCAGGTCATTCTTAATATGAGAAAACAGTGTCTTTTTTTAATTCATAAGTTATAACTATGAATCTATCGATTCCAATTTCTATGAGAGTAAAAATCGAAAATCGATAAGATTCATGCCTGATTTTACACGACCATCCCTACTAAATCGTCAAATGAATTGTCAAACTAATTTATCTTATTTATCTTAGACAAACTATAATTAATAATTTTACTCTGATTACTCGGCTCGGCATAAACCACTCGAGTGGTACAAGTCACTCGTAATTCGAGTAAACTCGAGTTGTCAAAAATTTCACTTGAGTCCGAGTAATATAAAAATTACTCGAGTCTTATAATTAAAATGATTTATGAATAAGTAAATACAGCCGTTAAAATGGAGAATACAAGTTATAAAACCTGTGCAGTAGCAATGTGCAATAATACAACAATCCGCACGCCTCAAAAACTTTTTATACCCCTTCCATATAAAACAGAGATTAGAAAACATTGGTTGAAACTTGCCGGGAGACTACCAAATGCGTTTCATCGAACAACTTCTGCATATTTTTGTGAAGATCACTTTGATGTAAGTATGAATGGATTATGTAAAAACGGATATACGTAAGAAGGGAGTGAATTTTTTTAAAATTTAAATGCCTAAAAAAACAAAAGCGTTATATTTTGCAGTTGAAATTATAATAAACGACAAAAAAGTCGACCGTATTTGATATTGTGTGGATTGGTTTACAAATATGTTTAAATATCTTCACAGATATTTCCAAATTGCATCATGCTTCCCATCATCATAAAAAATCTGATAAAAAATACATGTAAAGTTATAACCCTGATATAAAGACGTGTACATATAAAATCAAATACATAGCCCAACACCAGTTTCTTTTATTGATTGATTTATCATCAGCTCGCTATATGTTTACTGAAGTGCTCGGAGCCTACTCTATGCTAGGGCTGATTACTCCATAGATTATAATCATAATTCATTGTTTTTTTAATAAAATTTCAGCTGCCAAATGACATGAAAAATTATGCGACTTATCAAGTTACTGGTAAAGTAGGAAGAATATTTATTAGATCTGGTTGTTTACCTTCAAAGTTTCCTGGACAACCAATATCCAGTACTTCAACTGATTATCAATCAATTGGTACACAATGTAATAAAGTAGACATAAAAAGTGAATATGAAGAAGAAATAACATCAAATATAATTAGTAAAGTTCCAAAAGGTACTTCAACTGGAGAGAATAGATGCCAATCTACAATGGCCAGTGATTTAACTGCTTTTGAAACAAATACTGCAGAGTGGAGCGGGATAAAGGTAAAAAGTGAATTTGAAGAAGAGATAACATCAGGTGAATTAAAATCTTGTGAAAATACGAATAGTAAAGTTCCCACTGAAGAAAAAGCCCAACTGACAATAGATAATAATTCAACCGATTTCTTTCATCCGTTAGCTGAAGAAGGAGGTAATCTCGAGTTAAAAATGGAATGTGAAGAAGAGGTAATATCAAGTGAAAAGTTAAGTATAAACCAAACACAAGATAATTGCCAATTGGCAGTAACCAGTACATTAATTGGTGTTTGTCAACCAATTGTTTTAAAAATAAATAGACCCTCGGTGAAATGTGAATTTGAAGAAAAGAAGACAGCATCAGTATTTATGTTGAGTGATCACATAAATACAGTTCTAAGTGAATATGGAGGTTAGTAAGAAAATCCATTAAAATAGTTGATATCTTTATAGTGGGCTCTCCTAAACACTCCTTCAGTTTTAACTGAAATGTAACTTATCTCTCCAGTTAAAACTGTGCAATTAAAATTGATGTGTATGCAAAACTGACAATAGTTTAATTTACAGAATTCAATATGTATAGTGGACTTAAGTATGCTTATAACAAACTAGCTGTTCCCTTGCGGTTTCATCTGCATGAAATTATAAAAAACTTTATTTTATTATTTCCATTTGTCATTTGCAAAGTCTCAATTGCAAATGTAAAATACCAATTACCTTATGGCAATCTTGCTTTTTTGATGTTGGCAGCAACTTATGGTCTCTTTCCCATTAGGGTTTTTATCTTTTTTAAAATTTAAAATAATTTTTTAAAATAAAAGGGTTTAAATATTTTTTAAAATATTTACCCCCTAAGTTTAATGGCGTGAAAATATATAGCCTAAAGCGTGACGTAAGTGTAGGGCTTTTTGTTAAAAAAATAATTATTCAAAAATATCCTGTTAATGCTGACATCTTGGGCAACAAAGAAGTGTGTGTTTACACTTTATTATATTAGTATAGATAGTATAGAAGTATAGATTTACATAATAGGAAATTCACATTTTAATCCATCCACCATCTAAAATAAGTAGATGAAAATATTAAATTAATAAGATATGTATTGGATAAATTACTATTGTAGTCATAATATTCAAGTGATTAATTGCACACTTATATTTTTATATTTTTCAGGTATGTACAATTGCATGATGTTTTTTTCCTTGTTACAGTAGCACTAAGCATTTTACATTTTCAGATAAATATAATGAAGAAACGGAATTAAAAAAACTTAATAAAGCAATCCAGGTAGACATTGTACATAAATTTCGAAGTAAAGGTACGCAGACGAAAATCCAAACACGTTCATCACAAACCTCTCCAATAAAGCTTGCTAAGAAACCTGTCTCTACTTCGTCATTTATTGTGAAAGATTTGAAGCCAACTGTTACACACATATGTAGAAAACGAAAACCGGCGATTTTACGTTCAAGTGGTAAAAGGAAATTATAATGTAATATCTTGTAAGGGTTCTGAATATTTGCAGCTTTGATTAAATAAGTTGTAGGCCTTGCAGTTGAATGATTTATTCATACAAATAGTTACAAGGTCAAATAAAAAAATTACCTACGTGTGTGTATTTAGAGCGGTGCGGGGTGAGGGCAGGGGAGGCGTGGTCTGAAAGGGTCACCACCAATATACTTACGATAATGTTGAAAATATGTGGGCTTATTCGCCCATGACGTACACAGAGCACTTTTAGGGCGGTATTGCTACAGTATACCGCATGCATCATTCACGTTCATCTGTAATGAGGTTGTACATCATGCGAAAACGGGTTGTGGCTATTTAAATACCAAGACCCTTCATAACTGCGAGGTGTACAATCTTAGGGAATACTTTGACGGTCAACGCGGAGATGTATCAGGATGTAGCAATACATAAAGTACTCTTAAGACAAATATTTAATTCATAAACCTATCTATTTAACAAATAAATACCGAATGAATGTGGATGGCTACAAAGGAAGAGGAAGACCGAAGAAAGTATGGATGGATTGTGTGAAAGAGGATATGCTTAAGAAGGGAGTGGATTCAGATATGACGGCTGATAGAAATGTATGGAAGAGTAGCACATACTGTGCCAACCCTCCGTAAGGGGTAAGGGAAAGTTGATGGACCGAGCACTGGTAGGGCGGTACTGCTCGGCGTACGTCATGGGCATATAAGCCTACAAATAGATATGTTGTTTGTGTGATATGTTAAAGTAGAGCAAAATATTTGAAATCAAATTTTTAATGTGATATTTAAGTTCATTAGAGCTTTACAGTAAGCTACTTTGTAAGTATTAAATTATTCCTGAAGTAAACCAGCTTGTTTTATTTGATTCATCATCTCTACCCTATCCTACTCCCGTAGGGTCTGCGCACCGGTTTTTCGTCCTCCAAATTACTCTGTCATTCAACATCTGTAATCTCTTCTTGATCATGTCACCTTTCATGAAATCCATACATCTATTTCTAGGTCTACCTCTACCGGTGTACCTCCACACTCATAACTAACGTCCTTGTTAGATGGGATTCATCCCCTCTCATAACATCCCCTTACCATGCTAACCTTTACTCCTTAATTTCTCTACCACTGGGGCTACTCTCAAACTTCCTCTAATATACTCGTTTCGTATCTTATCCAATCGTGTTACCCGACACATCCATTTTACCATTCGCATTTCTACCACATGTTTTCTCCTTTCATCCGTCCCTTTTACTGCCCAATATTCAGATCCATAAATCATGACAGTTCTTACGACGGTCCTGTAAATTTTCCCCTTTATTTTAAGGGGAATTTGCGGATCACATGTGTCCATTTCATCCATCCCGCTTTTATTCTATTTGCCACGTCACGGTCAATATTGCCGTCGCTTTGGATTAATGAGCCGATGTTATGTTTTATTTGATGGAAATTTTAAGAAAGTTTTTAGTTTAAAGTTAAATAAAACTCAATATGTACTTCAAAAATTGTTTAATCATAAATAAATAACATTTTTGTTTGGAACAAAACAACCTCCGTATTATTCACACACACCATACAACTCGTCATTTAGTGAATTATAATTATTAATTATCTAATTACATTCTAATAATACTTACAGCAATCTTAAAACTAGCGTTGTACACATTTTATTACCACAATTAATTTGAGATTTTTTTTTAATGTTAATCTAACGCTTATAGAGAGAATTATTCCAATTAGAAAATATTTTATTTATATTACGGAACAATTTGGTCATATTTAAAGACAGAAATGACTTTTTATTTCGGTAGAATTCCAGGATATATTGAAAAACATTAAAAGAGAAGCTAGATTTGATTTATAGCAATGGTAATAATGTTTAGAAATACAATTTTGGAACCAAGAAATGTTTTTTTTATACATCGTGCATCGATTATATTTTTATAATTGACATATTAATTTGTTAGTGGACGACACAAAATGTTACAATTGTGTTTAAAACTGGAATGAATGCACCGGGTGCGTTACTATAGAAACTAAAATTATAGCGAGGATGCGGTTCCGATGACAAATAATCATAGAACTCCAACTCTGTGACGTGTATACATCGATGGCGCCTACGTAAACTACCGTAAGTCACAATTTTAGGTTTTCATCTTGTATGTTTTTTTTATTTAAGTTGATAAATACTAATTTGTGTGCACATCTGAAAGTAACATTAAAAAGATCTTTAGATTCAGGTTTTCTTTCATTCATGACTGACGTGTCATAATTAAACCTATCGTTTAAAGTTTTTTTTCTTGTAAAATTTGCGTTTCAAACATACGATAATTTACGTAGGAACAATCAAGATATTCCCATCTCTTTCATACTCTGACTAAACAGAGACAACAATAGATAATGTCACCTAAGTGGAGTTTTACGTTAAAATGATTTACGAATTAAAAGTTATTAATAAGTACTTATGATTGACAATCTTAAAAAAGCGGGAGAAATAAGACATTAAACGTAAATACTGTGACATTTGAATTTATCATTTATGTATAGAAATCGGTACTTGAGTTGGCACGTCGTGTAGAAGATTACACTAAGTACCGTCGTG
This sequence comes from Papilio memnon, assembly GCA_003118335.3. Taxonomy (NCBI): domain Eukaryota; kingdom Metazoa; phylum Arthropoda; class Insecta; order Lepidoptera; family Papilionidae; genus Papilio; species Papilio memnon. The sequence goes on from LD688935.1 coordinate 3,007,774, forward strand.
CCAAATCAAATGCCGCGTTATTATGACAGTTTCACACAAAACAGATAATAACCGTTTAGACATTTTTCGATCAAACAACTGTACTATTATGCCTTCATGTGAAACTGTCATACGAGGTTTTTCTCCCGTTTTTCAATCGAGTTTGCCACACTAAATCATTGATTAATATTTTTGTTAATGATTTTTTTAAACATTAAGTATTAGTTTATTCCCTCCAGTTAGTGAACAAATTATTAAACTCTCCAAACACATCTGAGTTCTATAAAGATCAGAGAGACGAAACAATTCTCGAAACGTCGAATCTGTTTCCTAATATGAATCGAACATTAGAATATTGAAGTGGGTTATTTCGTTACAACTAAAACTATTAATAAAGTTTTGTATTAAAGCATATGGATTTACACTATAGATGTCTATCGAACCTTTTTTTTTTACAAGTTACTCCTAACTTGTCACTTTAGAAGTGTATTCTTTATACAATTCCTGTATTATAAATTCCATTGTGAATATACAAATATATTAACTGTTTTAAGACAATCAGCGCCTGCGCACGTCAGTCAGAACGAGTACTATACGTGCGGAATAACATGATACCCGCACTACTTTTACATTGACAAACTACGTTAGTACTTAGACTACCACGAATATTGCGCTACATGTAACGTAATCAGGTCTCGAGTTATCGTGCACGTGTAGTATTAAAGAAATCTACTTAATACTATGCAATAAAAAATAAACAACTTAACTCAAATATCATCACAATACTCAAAAGCTTGAATTTTCATTTGAAAACTGGAAACAAGAAATCAATAATTTAGCACAATACCTAACTATATTAAGAATTTTTGGTATTTGGTCATTTATTTGCTAAGCGTAACTACAGTTAGGCCCGCGCGTGTCGCCTCACCATGAAGCGAACAAAAATGATGTTTCCCGTTGGGCCGTTGCTGATGACCGAACGGTCCAACGGGAAACATCCAACAAAACTTTACAATGAATACACTCTACATTAGCGTATCTTAGTTAAAATACAACTAATATGGTTTTACACGTAAATCGTGTAAGCAGGAATAGACGAATGAGGTAAAATTACTTTTTCTAATTAATTAGGATATTGATAGAGCAGTATAGATTATTCGATACTGTCTTAAACACGAATTTACTTCGTAAACACTGTAATTACAAGCTATTCAATTAAATATACAGTTAATATTTTATTTAAAATTTTAATAGAACGCGTCAGAAAGTGGACCAGAATTTATAAGGAAATATTCAACCAAGTTACATATAAAAATTGTTCAATCACAAATTGACAAATTTAACAATCTGATCGCGACGTGTGCATAAAAACCTATTTAACATGGATGTAAGGAAATTTGCACGTGTTTTTTTTTTAACATTAGGCCAGTTTATTTTGGTAATTATGGCCTTAAATCTATAAACAGCTTATAATCGTCTAGTTTAGTCTATTCCTAGAAGAATCAATTCCTTTAAGTCGATGTACACACTATGTGCGATTACATCCACGTCCACACTACAGTGACAAAACATTATAGGAATCACGCAGATCAGTAAAGCGTAATAACTTACGACTACAAAGTAACTTCCTATGGACGATTTGGCATCTCTATTGGCCTTCATAACTTTTAAAAGCAACCGCCAAAACGTTGCCAACTAAATCAACGAATTATTTGATGTTTTTCAACAGTTCTCTAACTCTAATAATTTGGAATTAATGATAAAAATCCGTTGAATTAGTCGAAATCACGCACAATCAAGTTCGTTTAGGTGACAACATTCAACTCGAATCGTTAATTGTCACTTCAATCTGTAAGGTGCTAGCAATCTCAAATCGTCAAGATGACGCACAATTACTTTAATTCACACAAATAACACCGCGATCTGTTCAAATCGTTGAGGTGCCAGCACGGAAAACTCAATTTATTGAGGTGACAGATCGCACAACTCAAATTCTTGAGGTGACAGATCATGTAACTCAATTCGTTGAGGTGACAGGTCATGTAACTCAATTCGTTGAGGTGACAGGTCACGTAACTCAATTCGTTGAGGTGACAGGTCATGTAACTCAATTCGTTGAGGTGACAGGTCATGTAACTCAATTCGTTGAGGTGACAGATCATTCAACTCAATTATTGAGGTGCCAACTCAATTCAATTCATTGAGGTGACAGAACTTGGGTTCTCTCGGCATAAGCGCGTTGTTGTTGACTAAACCGACCACTGGGTTCTCAAGTTGTTCGTACTTGGAGTTGGTATCTGAGGACAGGCTGCCCGCTCCGCTGCTGTCCTCGTGCTCATCCTCATGCGAGCTGGCGCTGGACTTGTCGTTCCTCTCCTCCTTCTCTATGTAGTCGAACTTTCCAGACTTATCGTTGTTCGCCAGATCGATCCAATGCGCTCGGTTGCTCTTCACTCGGTCTAACATCGGCTGCAGCGCTGGAGATAGTACTGCGAACGCCTGCAAAAATATTATATCTAAGTTACTACTTATTAATATTATAAATGCGAAAGTTTAGATGGTTTGTTAGAGTTTGTAGCCTAAACTTCTGAACGGGTCTCGATTAAATCTGGCATAGTTCTAGAGGATAGTCTGGAAGAACACCTAGGCTTTGCTTTTGTTTTTTTTCCCAATCGGACGGAGTGGCGGGCGAAAGTTAGTAATACATAATAGCAAATAATGTTACCTCGTATATAGGAAGGCAGATGGTGTCGATGAATTTAACTTGCATCGCGGGCAGCTCGTCCTCCTTATCTCTGTTCATAATGTCCTGAAATGATTATTACAACTCTATAAGCTTTTTTAAAAAAAAAACATGTAAGTCAATTTAAACTCATGTAACTTAATAAGGTTCGAAATGACCGTCGCCACATAGACATCTGGAATTGTAGATTTCGATTGAAGGGGTGGCACAGAAAGAAGACAATTTTCTTTTCCTCTGGCACGCACAATAATCAGACTTAAAGCAGATTGCTTCCACTTGCGAAGATAGGCTTCTTTGTGGTTGATATTTCGGTGGGTGAACCATTTTCGTAAAACTAATGTTGTTGCTCGCGTCTACCACTGTTTTAACTTCCGTTTGAAACCCTCGATATAAATAACTAGGCGATCGCTATCGCAGGTGGCAGGTATACAAAATGGCTCTTTGATATAAAGTGTCGCGAGTTAAAACGGTAGTATTATACTTACGATGGGCGTGAGATTGAGGTTATGCCTCTCGAGGTCTCCCTGCCTGAAGAACTCTCCCGCGACGAGCGCAGCCACGCGGCGCTCCACC
>LD688935.1:3018802-3032095 GCA_003118335.3 Papilio memnon
AAATATGCTGTAATTGTTGACATCTTAGGCAACAAAGAAGTGTGTGTTTACGCTTTATTACATTAGTATAGAAGTATAGATATAGATATACAGTTTTTATTTTAAAAATCACGTAAAAGAAAGAATTCCATTATACGTGCTATTTTCTTGTTTCCGCATGAGAATACAAGAGTTTACAAAACAATAATAAAAATGTTGTTTCACCGTTCAAAGAGCTTTGTATTCCTATAACAATAAAATGACCGCTACTAAAAGACCCCTTGAGGCTTAGTATACTTTGTAAAGGCGCTTCTATAACGTGTCGAAACATATATTTAAAAAAAATTGTACGATTTATTTGTCAGCCTTAGTAAAATTTCGGAAACGGCAATTTTTTCACTTGAAAAATCAATGATTACAAGAGTTTACATGCATTAAAACTGTTTTCAACTTAATTATAACACCAAATAATTTTCACATATAAATTATCTTCAATGTGAACACAGATTTATATTGTTGAGGTCTTTGAGAAAAATATTAAAGGTAATGTTACTGTCTCTTTCTTCAACTGACCATAAAGACGGCGCAATTCTCTTCACGATTACGCTTCGAATGGCTTTCATACGTGAAATTAAATAAACGACTTCTGTCGATCTTGTTATTGAATTTTAAACCATAAAGATATTAGATTCATTACGTCAAACGATATTAAAAAAAAAAAAAACTATAACAGGAATAAAGTAACAACCGTTATTTAAAATATCAAGTGACAGCGAGTAAAGCTATGTATGTTGCACAAACACTAAAAAGTAGTTGAGAATGGAGCCATCTATAGGTCAAAGAATTTTTCAAACCCATCAAGTGTTACCCCAAACAGTCAAACAATAGATGAAGATTGGATAAATATTTTTTCATAAAATTACGCAGAGTAAGAACATTATCACATCTGTCAATACTAATATTGTTCTTACGCAACATAGGGATTGTTCGGGTCCACTTTAGGAACAAATTCAAGTTCCATTAAAGCCGTCCGCTGGCCGCGCATTGTTCCCCCATAATTGAGTTTTCCTTGGAAATGATCCAATAAAGTGTTACTTGGGGATTTCGCGCTTTGCTCCGCGTACGGATGTGCGTCACGCGTGATCCAATGATATCGGTAATAATCTTTTGCAGTCAGGGCGAATCCTTGAACTGTTTATCTTTGTCACTTTATTTTGCTCTTCCTTGTTTTCTTTATACAGTTATATTAAAAAAGGCAGTTAAAGTTAACAAAATAAGTTATCTGGATCTAGAAATCTATATCTATTTTAACATTAATAGTACTTAATTTGGCTAAAACATGTTACATTTCTATATTGTTTCTACAAAACTTAAACACATTAAAAATATTTTATTAAGTAAAGGTTTTCAAAATATTCTCTCATAAAAGCTACTATCTAATTCATATTTCAGCGATGGATGTTTTTATAATATAAATTATTATTATATTGCATTATAATAATTTATTAGTATAAACATTTGTTCGCTAGCATAAGATATGCCTTTTACAATGTTAAGACGTTTTTAAAGGCCCATCATTGTTATACAAAGAGATTCAAAATAAATATTCGTTCGCTTAGCGTAATGGACGGAGCCGAAAATAGCTTGAGTGTTACGATAACCGAGAGGCAAATCGTGTTAACACGAGCCACGAATGTAATGAAAATTGTTAAAACTTTCAGATCCTTTTGCATGTGATTTCCCTTGGGTTTTGAGGTAAAACAAATCGTTCTCGATGTTCGTTGTTGCTTGTATCAAATTTTGTTAAGGATAAAGTATGTGTTTTGATAAATTACTTTGTAACTGAAATTAGATTATTACAACTATATATTAGATTAACTAATTAACTACGAAATTCGAGTAGAAACAGTAACAAAAATATATTTTACGTCGCGAAGTTTGTAAACACATTTTTAGCAACATGGTTTAGCGATTTAAGCGATGAAAGTTTAAGATAAGGGGAATGAAGTTGTCATGTTATCCCGTATGTTTACTTTAATTAGCACTCGGGTACATAACCGGATTATACTGGTACAAAGTGGGTATAATTTACACTTTACTAGGGAAAACTTACATTTGGAAAATTAAGTACAGTTGTATTTATGAAGTTAGTTATGTACATAACAGAAGTACTGAATAATAACACTAATTTAAGGCTTATTAATCTTTTTTTATAATTGACCATCCCTGACAATTTAATTAAACCACAAACTAAAAAAAAATTAGACGATATATATTAGTGATGAAAAAAATCTACAGTTATAGAAATACTAATGTTGTATTTGTAACTTGGACTCTTAATACATCACCAATTGGGATATGTTGGCATTGATCCAATAGGCCCATACATTGTTCAAGATACAACAATCAGCCAACTGAATATCCGCCAAAAACTTATGCAGTGCAAATGCCAAAGGATCTCCTAATAAACAGTCGACTTTATCTCTCATTGTTTATATTTATCAAATAAATATAGTGTGATCCAAACTTTATGGCTGCTCGCAAGAAGCTACGCGACACACAGTGGTAGAGTCCGCTTTAACATATTCGCACGAATGGGTCGGCTCGCCTGGTGGAATACCACGACCACACAGAAGACAGACATGAAATGGAAGCAATTCCGCGTTTTGTCTGATGAGTGCGGCGCCGGAGGCCCAACTTTAGTCCCTTTTCCTTCCCATCCTTATTCTCTTATTAAAATATATTAGAAAGGGAACGTGGATTTGACGGTGGAGGAGACGCATAGAAAGGGGAAATATCCTCTTTATGTGCGTCTCCTCCTCCGTCGATTAAGGATAGGCAACGCATCCGCAATTGCGAATGTCTATAGGCAGTGGTCGCTTTGCCATTTTGGCGGATTCAGATGGACGCTTGCTCGTTTGCTATTGCTTATGATATAAAAAAAAACAAAATTTTAACTAACGGGGAGTATGCGGGACAGGTAACTTGCACATCTCCTACAGTGTTCCAACTAGCATTCATCACCACAAACGTGAGCGAGTAGCACGAGCCGCTATAAAGTTTGTATCTTGTGATACCAAAGCTAAGAGATGTGATTGGAGCAAAGTTTTATATCAGTAACAAAGCCAAGCCAATTTACTTTGCTTATAAATTGGCATATTTCTCCGGTCAACTATTTCTATAAATATTTTACTTTACTCAACAAGATTGTGCGCTATATTCAAAACTATATAGTTAAACGTACGATCAAGAAAATATTGTTCAGTAATATTTTGATAACACAAGCCAAGGTCGTGGCTTACAATTCAAAAGACTGAAAACGTTGGTTTGGTTTGTGATATAATAGGATAAGAACAGGCTAAGAATACAATACAATAAGTCTAGCAGTGTATGAAGTTGTGAACATAAACAATGTGGTTGTGACTTTTCACACAGCGCGTTACTCAGTACCTTGAAATGTGTACGAGTATGTGTAGAAACAAAACATACGCAAGAACGCATATAAAGTATGTAATTGGCGTAACGTGTTGATCAAATTCCGTATGCGACGCTAATAGAATAGCAAGCGGCAGCCAGAGCTGAATCAATGAATAAACACGGTGCGGGTAATTTGCCTCCGACAAACAGACGTCGTCATTATTGATTTTATCGGCTATTTAATGATTTATTATTCTATTACTCTTTCAGTGTCGATACATATAGCCTTGGCATTTGAACATTATTCAATACTAGCTGTTGCTCGCGACTTCGTCTGCGTGAAATAAAAGATAATATAAAATATAGTCTATATTACTCAGTGATAACGTAGCTTTAGTGTGAAAGAATATTTGAAATCGGCTCAGTACTTTTTGAATTGAAATATTAATACGTACAAAAATACAAATCTTTCCTTTTTATAATACTATAGATGTGTTGAAATATAAAATTACAATTTTAATATTATTGCTTAACTAACTATCTGGTCCGGGGCGTAATGCTGATTTTAGGATTAGTGTTGCCAAAGTTCCATCATCTGATCGGATCTTAACTATTAAATTGGTTCTTCAAATCATCACAACGGAAGTTTGAAAGTTAATTTTGAAATGTTGCTTGTTATCAATTAGCATTCAGCAGTTTGTAGATCGAGATAAGTGTGGTCATGGCGCCGCGGCGACAACTCAATCATTAGATGGTGTCGATTAAGCACAATCCTCTGTCCAACAGTCCTTGTGGCAAATTCAAATCAAGCTTCGAGCAAAACATTAATAGATCATTCAGATATAACAAATCGCTACAACGATAGTTATAAGTTTTAATTAGAACCCTGCGTGGCCCAAAAATAATTATGCTTAGGAAATCATACTTTTACAAGTTTAGTCGAAAGCATATAGATGGATAAAGTAATAACTTTTCAAGGATAAAACTTCACATTGCAACCCAAAAAGTATATCTGCAACCCGTGTAAAGCCGGGGTGACATTCTAGTCCTAAATTAAGAAATGCACAACCAAATACATTTCCTAATTCAAGACATGTCACACTGAAAATATTATATCTCGCATTTATAAAAACGTTAGATATGTGAAATGTTGTCTATACAGCGACTGACACCTTATTTGGATTCTTTCCAAACTTAAATCCTCTAAGACAAATATTCGAGACGTATAAGAGATATAAGAAATCATACTAATATTATAAATGCGAAAGTTTAGATGGATGGATGGATGTATTTTAGTGTTTTTAGCCTAAACAGCTGAACGGATCTCGATGAAAATTGGCATAGACGTAGAGGATACTCGTAGTTTGGAAGAACACATAGGCTACTTACTTTTGTTTTATTTATTCCACGCGGAGGGAGTCGCGGGCGAAAAGTAGTTCTAAATAAATAGATACGGTCTTAAATTCATCACAGACGACATTTTTGGATAGTCTCAATATAGATAAAGATAAAAATGAACTACGAAAGCATTCAAAATTATTCTTTCGTTTAAAGAAAATTCAGAAGTAAGGGACAACTTGATATACAGATCACATAATTTCTGTACATTCCAAAAAATGGTTAATATTTAAGTGATATTAAAACTAAAACGTATAAAATTATTTTACTTGAATTGTGAAATGTTTTCATCCTTCATTTTTGTATTTAAACTGAATGCGCATTTGATATTATTAAAACAATGGTAACAATAATTGTAATTATATCAGCGGTATTTAAATGAGCTTGTGACAGTAGATTACCGCATCATTTTGTACAATTGTGCCTTTGGGAATAATCGGTAATAACGTGAGCAACGGTAATGCACAGCAATTGTATTCAGATTCACATTGGTACGTGATGAAAATTTTAATTATCACTCAATAATCATTGATTTGAAATAAATTATTACCGTACTCCACTTCAGTTGAACATGCATTACTAGATATTAACATCCCTTACATTCTCTTTGACATAACAGAGAGGACAATACAAGGGTCAATGCAGTATAAACTCACAGTTACCGATTCATTTACCTTGTCTATGGGTAAATAATGGATGTTAATTGTTAGATACACTTGAATCCTATTAGCGGTACCGGCGTTAAGGCTCGGTTAGGCAACCGAGATCGCTGGACACAAAGGGGCTGCGAATTACGGTATCACATAAGCCTTAACCATCCCCAAAAAAACTTAGTAAAAATGGACTGTGGTAGAAATCTCGCCCAGGGCACTAGTAACGCTTTAACCGGCTGCCTATCAGTCTAATTTAAGCAAACACACCGAAAATGAACCGGGGATTAATTTGCATTCCAATATTTGAAAAGGATATTTTATTACATAAAGGATTATGGACTTAAAACAGATTTTGAGATTATGATCGTAATTAATTTCATACGTTATTAAAATGTCATCAAACTTCGATACTTCCAAACATTATAATCATAAAGTATCGAAATTATTGCATTAACAAACTTCTTTTCATCGAAGTCAAAGTAAATACAATTTTAATGTGAATTAAATATGAATCGATTAAAAGCAATGGGCCTTTTGACGTCGTACAAGTAAAATTTATATACTCGTATGTTCATTTAATTAAAAGAAAAATTAGCTTCCCTCAGTGTTCACAACGCCCACCGTTATTTAAATAATATTCCTCTAAGTATTAAACCTGACAACATTGTTGACAATGTTAAGAGATTTACTATATTGGAGTACAGTGACGAGATGTCAAGCTATCGCTTTCAACATGTAAGAGATGGTATTTCTTATTACATATTAAAATAGAATTTTCCATTACCTACACACATAAATACAAATAATTTTATAGTAAACACGAAACAGATCACGTAAAATCAGGTCAGTGAAAATGATCAGAAACAATTAAAACATGGCTGTACATTTCTTTGACCATTTGCTTACATAAAACAGTACATTTGTACAGACCTGTACCCGTTGACACCTGATCAGACTCTGCGTGTGTGTAAGTATCCTTAACACCATGTGTTCGATCGTGCTCTGCTCTTCAAACACCATCCTCGCCAGATCCAACAAGACTTGATTCCGTTTCACTTCCAACTGAGATCTTTCGTACAACTGCGCGTTCCGAAGACCGATTCCACAGAATTGAAGGTACGAAGCGAACACTTTCTCATCGTTCACCGTAAAGGGACCGTCGCTCTGTTTGTTTATAACCTATAAAAAAAAATAATTGGTCATTACTGATTAACACGAACACAAATATGGATGTGAAAGAATTTACTATCCTTATATGAATAAAATTAATTAGTATCTTTAACACCCGTTTATTAGCTCGACATAAATGTTGGAAGAAAAAAACACGAAGAAAAAAACATTAAAATTTATTCCTGCTGTCGGCTTCTTGGAGTTTAAATTTATTTCCTTCGTTCTCGGAAGCTCTTTTAAAAATAGAAAAGTACGATGGGAAAATAGTTGCAATTAAATACAAGAAATCAGTCCTATTCTGCGAATAATGTTTTAGCTATTTATTAGAGGAATATGAAATAGAACTGATACGCGAACGAATTACCTGAGCAACACCAATCACTTCTCCGTTGATATCCTTAATCGGCATACATAGGAGTGATCTTGTCTTGTAACCAGTTTGCTGATCAATGTCGTGGTTAAACCTTTCATCCTGAAACAAAAGAATACATTATACAATCTCTAGTAGAAACATGATTTTATTTACGAGTCACTATTGTTTTAGCGAACTATTTGTATGTGAACTAAAACAACCTGTCTCCCCCAACTTTACCCGATGTAATTGAAACAAACATTTGTACAACAAATGTTTGAACTTGTTAAACACAGAGATAGTCGGTAGCCTATTTTCTAACTAGTACCACGGGTAACCGGCAATCAATACGTCGACTTATTGAGTTGACTATAAAATTAAAAATTTCTAACTACTGTCTGCACTTAACAGAGACCAGGGAAAGAAAAAATAATTTATTTAGAAAAGCACTTGTGAGTCTTTCTGTCGTACTCATTGTAAGGTGTTCCCTTTTACATTAGATTAAATTTAAGAATTCCGCACTAAGGGCATCTCTTAGTGATTATTTAAATATTCGTAATTGTAAAGTATAAACTATTACTAACAATTTTAATAGGGTCTAAAGAAATGCGCAATTCCACCACTGGTGAAAACCCATAACCAATAATTCCCATTATAACAGTTTAAATACCTCGTTGTTGATTTTCTTAGGTGCTAAGTATTGTAGTAACGTAATATGGCATTTCTGTCTTATTTATATCAGCCCTAACACCTACGCAGATTTACGTCTCAGATTATCTCACGCGGATGCCAAAAACATCTTGTAATAGCGTTAAACGTCGTTAATGATATCATAGATTAAATTAGAAATTACGTCAAAAAGGATTATTACTATAGATTACTGGCTATTAATACAGATTACTATAAAATTTAACAATAAATTTACGCAAGTCAGACATTATGAAAATTATACTTCGTAAAATGTCCGTTTTAGTACACTTTAACCTTTATGAATGAGAAATGAGCTCTTCAATTCAAGTATCAATATTAAAGAGATATGTTAATTGTAGTCGATCAACAAACATTGGATCAAACGTTTGATTCAAACAATTGTAGAACGCTGAACATTCTGCATTGGACATACTTAATTTGAACTAGGAACTAGATCGAGAGGGTAATCTGAGTGCGGACCGCAGACCGCGGCCCTCGCCACAAGGGGGGGAGTGCTCTTGTATCTAATTGCGAACAGATCTAGATAAATCTAGATAAAGATCTATTAATTGTCACGACGAGTGTTATGCTCGTGTTCTAAGGCATGTTTAATTACGTTATAAGGAGATTATGGTAAAAAAATTATAGCTGTAAGATTCCAAACCAATAAAACAAACAAATGATACGAAAAATTCAGGTGATGGCTCGTCAGAGCATAAGTTATGCAAAAACAAAATATGGAAATTTTAGAAGAGATCAGGAAAAAATTCACCAAGTGGTAGTCACTTGTAAAACACCATATTCTAATATACGTTATGTATGGGCTAATAAGTTTGAATCTTATTACGTTTGTGGCTGTTTGCGGACCGCATACGGGCACATGGCAGAAAGCCAATGCGGAGCAGATTAGAGTAATTACGTGTAAACTAAACTATCATACGTATCGTTAGCGATACGATTGACACGTTTATAAACATAATACTGATCACAAAACTAAATAAACATTGAATTAGAAAACTTTAAACGTATATATTATTTTTCGCATATGTCATGGAACTAAATTTGAGACTGCAAAACTTTATCCTTTTATAGGCCTTTCAAAATTTTATTTGTTTCACTAAACCTTTGCTGCTAAATTTCTTCTTAATAAGTAAACCCTCAATTTTATTTAACACTAGCTTTTGCCTGAGACACCGTACGCGTGAAATTTTAAAATAATAATAAAGAAATGAAAAAATGTAGCCTATGTTACTTACAGATAAATTACCTTTCTAACGGTGAAAGAATTTTTAAAATCGGCCCAGTAGTTTTTGAGCCTACTCATTACAATCAAACAAAGTTTTCCTCTTTATAAAATTAGTATAGACTACAAATCTCTTATTTCTTGTATTACAATTTGTAATTTTTTAATCATCACAACTTATTTCTTTGATCACAGGTGATATAACTTTGAAATACGATCTAATATTAAACGTATTTGACAATAATATGCAAAAAATGATATGATATTGCAGTAGGGTCATGTGTCGCAGTCGCTCTGCTCCGGACAACTCCATTAACATAAAATTTACAACTCTTTGTCATCGGTTATGAATAATTATAAAACAACGACAGCACGATCGTATACATTCTAATCTCGATTTGTCATGGCTCCCATTCGCTTTGTACAACTCAGGTCAGATTAAATTAAAACCCTGTTATTAAACAAATTTATTCGTACGTAATAAACAGTTATGAGTAATCAATTACTTTAAAAGTGTACATTATAATCGCAAAACTTAAAGTTTATGTAAACTTAACTCCAAGTTTGAACTCTAAAGTTAAAGGAAAACATCTCAGCGATGTACAAGGATATGCTCTTTATGTGAAACAAGAAGTTAACAAAGTTAATACGCCAAACACTAATTTGTCAAGATTTCAAGCGCCTTAAACTTTTCTAAAGTAAAACTTTGAGTTTCAATGATTTTATAGCTGGCTCACTATATTTCACTATCTATATCTATACTAATATAATAAAGCGTAAACACACACTACTTTATGGCGTAAGATCTCAGCAATTACAGCATATTTTTGAATAACTCATTTTTTTAATAAAAAGCCCTATACTTACGTCCCGCTTTAGGCTATATATATTTTCACGTTATTAAACTTAGAAGGTAAATAAATTGGATAAAAACCCAAATGTGGGAAAGAGACCATAAGCTACGAGCTGCCAACATCGAGGAAGTAAGATTGCAATAGTTTGTCATCATGTCATGTCATTTTGACATTTGCAATTGATAATTTGACAAATGTAAACAATAAAATAAAAAATCATAATTTCATGCGGATGAAGCCGCACGGGAACAGCTAGTTTGACTATATCAGAGTATGTTTTTGCCTATTGTATAGTTAAAAATGTGATCCTGTTTCGTGTCCAAGAGAAAATAACGACAAAATATTATCACGTCACGACCCTATGACGCTAATGGAAAGATCCGAGGAAAGAAAGATTATATCGTCTGGAAGTACTTTCATCAAAACTTAAGGCTGTACGAGGTGAGACAAGACTTAGTTATATCTGTTTTATTTTGTTATGTTTTCTTTAGGGTTGATATGTTTAAGTACTTTTTATTTTAGCGACCAGGGGCTCGTTTGTCGTCTGATACTACAAAAAGGGTAATAAATCTATAATCTATAATCTATAAGCGTAAACACACACTTCTTTGTTGCCTAAGATGTCAGCAATTACAACTTGTTTTTGAATAATTCTTTTTTTAATAACTACACTTACGTCACGCTTTAGGCTATATATTTTCACGCCATTAAACTTAGGGGGTAAATATTTTGGATAAAAACTCTAATGTGGGAAAGAGACCATAAGTTGCTGCCACCATCAAGGTTGCCATGGTTTGTCATCATGTCATTTTGATATTTGCAATTGATCATTTGACAAATGTAGGTAAACAATGAAATATTTTTTTTATAATTTCACGCGGATGAAGCCGCAAGGGAACAGCTAGTGATCTAATAATTATTATAACATTACCATGCAGTAAATAATTTATCAAAGTGTATTTTCCTCGTCATTACATAAAATAAAGTGCGCAGCCTGAACGTTCAAGTAATATTGTTATGATAATTCGTTTGTTTCCATTGTTGTGCCTACCGCAACAAGAGCTCTGGGAAGTCAGACGCTCGGTTGATTACAATAATAATGCCATGACTTATTGTTCATATATCTCAACGATCTGTTAGCAATATGCGTGACTTTGAATCACATTATAAATGAAGACCACACACAATAATGCTATAGAATTGTAAATATTTATAAGTCTGTATTTGCAAATCTTTGTTATTTCCCATCTTTTGCTCGCGACTTCGTCCTCGCGGAATTAAAATATACATAGCCTATTACTCACTGATAATGTAGCTTTCGAAGAGTGAAAGAACCTTTGAAAATTGGGGACCTTGTTCCCGATTGTATGATGGCTGTGCAAAAGAAACACTCTTACCATTGTGTACAACATAAGTAATCCTTACTTGTATAAGGTTACGAATTGAACTCAACAAGGGATGTCCTATTGTAAAATTCCATTAAAATTCTGTTAATTTATCGGACGACCATGGACATCCGCAACATCAGTTCGCAGATACATTGCCGGTCTTTAAGGAAGTTGTAAGCTCTTTTCTTAAAAGCCTCTATGACGTAACCGTTTTAGAAATAGCATAAATGGAAGCTATACAGTCTAGACTTTTAAATAAGCAATCAACATCATCATCATCATCATCATCATCATCATCATCATCATCATCAGCCTTTGTCTGCCGACTGCTTTTAAATAAGCAATGATACAATTAAATGGGCCGCAATAGAAAGGCTATAAACTTTGACATGTTAATGTCAATTTTCCAGTTTAGTTGGTACAGAACGTCAAACGAGCGCAAAATTCAATGACAACTTCTCGCCCGCACCACTTGATATGTACATAGTTCAAGTGATACTGCAAAATAACCTTTAATCCAAGCAAGTTAAAGTTCGTAATCCTCACGAAGCTAACAACGGGTAGCAGTGGTTCTATTACAGTATCTATCTAGTGCAATCGTTTAACGGCATTTGTATGTAAATTGTTTTCATAAACTATGGCAACGTGATTCGGGCCACGCATGGATTGCTAACAGTGACAAGGTCACCGAGTTGGAGGCGGTCCAAATGGGAGCCGTGCCTTAGTGATGATTTCGCTAAGCGTTAATTAAAGAGTAAATTAAACCCATAGCAGGCCTTGAATGTAACAAGCCACAATTGCTTACGTTAATGACTCATGGGAAAGACTCACTGAGTCTCGTGTGAAAAGTCTTAAGGATAAGTCGATGAAAACTTATGATTACCCAACAACTGATCTTTATCAAAAAAAAGAACATGTAAATATAAACTTTGACATAAATTCTTCATAAATTCCGTAACTCCACTCTCATGATAAATTAATTTATTAGATCAAATAACAGATCTGAAGTTTGATGTAATAAAATATTCCTTCATAAGAGATTTTTTTATTATGTTAAAATTCCCTCCTTTGTACTGGATAATGAAATTTATTCATGAAATGCGTGTAAGATAATTTAATTTATCGAGCTTAGCTGTTTTTATATTTTAAAAATAGTAAAGCATTTATGATGTGGACAATTTCATTCAAATAGTTTAAAAAAATTTAAGCATAATATTACAAAAGCCGTCTCGGAGTAAAATAATGGTCCCTTAGGGATTCCTTAGTGTAGATTATATAGAGAAATACACCAAGACATTGCTTAACTAACCTTAAATAGAGCCTGAGTGGCAGTTACTATATTATTTAAACTGAATTTCAATGAAGTGCGGAATTGGTTTCAATAATGTGATTAAAGGCGGAGATTTGCAAACGAAGCGAACTGAGGCGTTTTGCAGGAATCAATCTATTCAATTAATATAACAGGAACGGAATTCTGATTTCGAAGCTTCACAGCGCTATTAAATTCATCCCAACATACGACGTTCAGATTTGATCGCTTAAATGTTAAATAAGCCTTGAAGTTTAATCCATGAGATGTATTAATTTGAAATTCAATCAATCGTGCCTTTGTAAACATAATTCAATGAGATTTGGTATAGCTATGATTCACAAAAAGAAATAGTAACAAAAACCTGTTCCACGTTGGCGTGTGTTAGTGATATCTTGATTTATACGTTTAAATAAATCACCCGAACGACGTAAATGAAACTGACCGATTGTACTTTTACCGTTAAGCTACGTTACATAAAATCTACAATGATAAAGCTTGTAAATATATTTTATTAGATTTATAGTGTAAAAGTATAACGGGCATGTTTTATAAAGTTAAAATGATGCAGATCAAACTAGTTTATGCTTATGCCACTGATAAATTGTGAACTTTTTATGTGACTAGTCGTTTCCATTACGATTTGTAATGTCTTTAATTTGTACATATTAAACATCTTTTAGTCTTCACGTGTTTTCATGATACAATTGACATTACCCGTAGTCCAATTACAAATTGGCGTAGTTTATAATTGATCGGTGGCATAATTCATATGAATCTTTTAACATTTTAGTGCAGAGTAAAACGAGGACATGTGCTAAAAGTCGTCGGGTTTTACGA
>LD688935.1:3035751-3048969 GCA_003118335.3 Papilio memnon
AGAAATGGACTAGGCAAAGGAAGGCAAATATAATTTGTCACTTTTCGATACCGAATGCAAATTATTCTGTTATGCTGATTCAAAAATATACATACATAAAACGAGTACACAAGAAAGTTGGGAACTTATTGTTCGTATTTGACGGATGGGAGAGCTCGCTCTTTACTGGTCCCGTCACTTAAAAGTCAAAGTCAATAAGCCATGGAGGGCTGTCGATAGACAAGTACGAATTCCCGTCTCTGGGAATTTCCCAATCAGCAAATAGCAAGAATGTGTTGAATGATATCGCGACAAGTTTGCGGTTACTACTAGGATTTTTCCTTCCTATGTATTACGGTAAAGAGTTCAATAAAATAAACTCATAATTGCATTTAATTCTAAAAGAGTTATATAGAAAAATCAAGTGACTGAACTCCAGTAATTTTTTTAAATCATTGTGAACACAGATTTATCGCACAATAATTTCGTAAAATTAACTTATGTTTTGTTTGTTTTATTTAACCTATAAATACATGATTTTTACATATACTCGTACTATAAATTGAAACGGGTAGTAAATTGAACATAGATTAAGGGGAAAATAAAGAAAAAAAATGTTTTTTCAAAATAGTCTATTGGGTAAGGAAGAAAAGACTGATGAATAAATGCATCATCGTGCATTTAAGGGTAAAAACGTATTATGCAGTATCATAATTATTAAGGGGCCTTTAATGTTAAAAGTAAGTCTGAATTGCAGTTTGTCCCATACCATAAAATATTGCGTTCAAATTTAGTGAAACCTAAAATGTACTGTTAAAACTGCTTTCAATTTGAGTTAAATAAGCCAGTTCAAACAACATCTGTTTGATGAAACTGTTGTAAATTAAATCGCAACACAGTGTAACTCAGACGTTAATTAATATTATATCAGTTAATCCATTTCAATGTGCTGTGGTTTTGTATAATAAATACTTCATTTCGCGCGTATGGAATATTTATTCAAGCTGACATTGTCACATCAGGTGTTGATTATTCATTTACTAAAATATCTATCTCGCATTTTCATTTTATGCTAGCTGTTCCTGTGCGGCTTCATCCGCGTAAAATTATAAAAACTTCATTTTATTGTTTACATTTGTCAAATTGTCAATTGCAAATGTCAAAATGACATGACATGATGACTAACTATGGCAATCTTGTTTCCTTGATGTTGGCTAAGTTTAATGGCGTGAAAATATGTAGCTTAAATCGTGAGGTAAGTGTAGAGCTTTGTATTAAAAAAAGAATTATTCAAAAATATGCTGTAATTGCTGACATCTTAGGCAACACAAAAGTGTGTGTTTACGCTTTATTATATTAGTATAGAAGTATAGATTAATACTATTATACTTTGCCTAAACTACTGAAAAAACAAAAGTGATTAGCCTATGTGTTCTTCCAGACTATTATATACATCTATACCAAATTTAATTGAAATCCATTCAGCTGTTTAGGCTACAAACTCTAATATCCATCTAAACTTTCGCATTTATAGTATAAGTATGAAGTATGATCATTCCTTAACTTAAATGTTGTAAAAACACGAATAAACAATATTAATTGTAGCGTTGACTGTATTGGAAATAGTGAGGTAACGCTAGACATTGTGGACAGGCTGCTGTCTGGAAATTGCAGATACCAATATTATAAAAGGAAAAGGTTACATAGAATAGGCTCCAAAACTGCTGAACCGAATTTAAGAATTGATTCGCCATTAGAAAGCTACATCACTGAGTAACATAGGCTTTATCTACTAGTAGATTTAAAAATCCGCGCAGACGAAGTCTTGAGCAACAGCTAGAAGTTAATCAAACTAATGTTATAAATGCGAAAGTTTAGATGTATGGAGGGATGTTTGTTAGAGTTTGTAGCCTAAAAGGCTGAACGGATTTCGATGAAATTTGGTATAGATGTAGAGGACAATCTCAAAGAACACATAGGCTACTTACTTTTGTTTTTTAATTCCACGCGGACGGAGTGGCGGGCGAAAGCTAGTAAAATATAAATTGAACATAACAATTTCATTTAATACCACTACGGATATCTTATGCACCTAAACTATAATCCTGGCCTGCATCGCACGACTAGTGCATAGGTCTAGTGCTGTTAGTGCAAAGTGATGTACATCAATTGATTTATCCACTTCCTCTCGCATGTCCACATCTCGCACGAAGACACGTGTAAACTTGATTGATTTTACACACTTTATTAATATTGATTGATGCCATGTGAGTCATGAATATAAAAGTTATACGAGATATTTGTGTCACTAGCCGACAATAAAAACCGTTTATAATCGATGGCGAAAGAGATTTTCAAGTCTTGAAGAAGAGATGATCGACGTCGGACACAATTTGTAATAAAATAAGTAATAGTTTCATCAGCAAATCTGACAATATGATATTATTTTATTTTATTTTTCTTCTAACCTGCCTTCCTTATTTACGAAATATTTGCAATCATTCCACGTATTCTTCCTAACTATTATTCTTACAGCAATTTTATGTACTCTTTGTTTTTCATTAGAGCATATTCCTTTGTGTGTAAATGTTCACACACAGCATTACGACTAGTTAGAATTTTATAATCAGTAGCTTGGAAACCGACCAATATTGCACTAAAACCATCGCTATATACAAACAATAACGTAACTAACCAACGATATAAAATGTACAATATAGTTACCCTATGTATGGTTAACTACATTTTATAACACCCTGTATAAAACAATCCGTACGCGTGCAATATGTATGTAAATTATTCCAATATCCTTATGCCACGGGAATTGTAACATATTATTTTAATAAAGTCTTTTCAAAACATAAAATATGTAATCATAAAACGATATACTGTATCAGGTAACATAAAAATTCATTAAATTACATCCAATTCGTATTCATATCTACCGATCAAGGCTAAGACAGTTAACCAACTAATTTAAGAAGGATGTTTAAACACGGCATTTCCTTAAAATACAAATTAGCTAATTAGGAACGGAGTCAAATGTTAATCCGCAGAAGACTAAACAACAACACTGTTAATTAAAAACGTAAAGCCGGGCGACAACCAATTAAGCGAACAAAGTTTTAAAAGTTAGAGTCGGATTGCTAGCTTGTATTTCTCAGGCTTCTTTTATCATAAAGTTTATTAGGATGCCGTCTGTTTTTAGCGTAGTTTTATTAAACTAGCTATCGCCCGCGACTTCGTCCGTGTGAAATTTAAAAAAAACAAAAGTGAGTAGCCTATGTGTTCTCCCGGAGTATCCTCTACGTCTATGCCAAATTACATCCAGATCCGTACCGCCGTTTAGGCTACAGACTCTAACAAACATCCATCCATCCAATCATCTAAACTTTCGCATTTATGATATTAGTAAGAAGTAAGATAAATTGGGAGACCATCACAAAACATACAACTTGAGATGTGTGAAGTCAACCAATCCACGCTAAGCCAAGGTTGACTAAGGTCTAGTCACTAAATTAGGGTAGACTCGAGCCCCTCGGTATGAACGTGTGTTGATGAAGTTGCAGGCTCATGAATTTAATCCATAAGATTATAGTAGAGTTCGTTGTGTTCGTCGCACGCTGGATTTAAAAATAATAACGCTAGCATCGTGCAGTAACACAGAATTACCAGCTTATAATGTTCAGTCGGCACGTACGCGAAATAACTTTGTATGAGGCTATAGTTAGTAGCTTTTATATTTTACTAGCTGTGGCTCGCGACTTCACCCGCGTGAAATTAAAAAATAAATATATAGCCTATGTTACTCACAGATAAATTACCTTTATAATGGTGAAAGAATTTTTGAAATCGGCCCAGTAGTTTTTACGTGAATCGAATACATACAAAAATACAAATCTTTCCTCTTTATAATATTACTATAGAAGTATAGATTGGAACTGAATAAAATATAATTATATGATAAAGATTTTTCTATAAAAGTCCGATTGTAAATTACCAATTCTATCGGTAATACATTATACAGATATAAAATATCGTAACATCTGTCAGTGTTCAGACGTCCTTTATTCGTTCCTTAGCCTTGGCAATCTCTAGACATTGAGGCCGCATTCTGCGGATTGTTGCCGTTTAACATTTCAAAGGGGATACAAAACATCGGTATTCTGATGTTTTATCTCACACTTAAGAAACCTTCATTGTCTACATTGGATATTAACGTGTTGGAACGACTTCTTGGAAAATGTATGAGTATTTTACTGCCAAAAAGATACAAAAAGATATTGCTATGTCTGTTTTTTTTTTCATCCTGAAAAGGATGATAGGCAGTTTTGTAGATTTTCTGGACGTTTTATCAACTGGACGTTTTAACACATCCCTGTAGAGCCGAAGATTAACATACCCAAGTTTAAGTTATAATTTAAGCAAACTGACATATACATTATTATAATGGTTACATGGAGTGTGTACGAAGACGTACTGCTCTGAACTCCTGCTCTTTATCTAATAGCCAGTAAGGTATAGACTGACAAGGATATTAGACCCGCTGATCATAAATCAAACTAAATTATAACAACTCACTAGCGCCCTTCTGTTAATGTCTAAAAAGTGTCACAGGATTCTCTCTCTACTTCTCGTCATGTCATGTTTTAATGGCATCTTCTATCCCCAGGTCTTACGTCTTCTGACAGATCTAATCGTGATATCATCGCCTCTCACCGGGCCTTATATGCTTATTTGACACAACGCACTATTACTTAAGCTACTTGGATCAAAGCCAAATGAAGGTAATAAACAAAAATGTAAGTAGTAATAAAACTCATAGAGTAATGTGTTCATAAGTTATTCGAGACCACAGTATATTTGTCATATAATAAGCTATTACGTTCTTTATCATCGGTGTCATGGAGATTCAATCTTAAACGATTCAGCAACAATGTAAGTGAGCATACTATTTGGTAAACATATTTATGTCAATTGATAAGTGAATCACAAATAGTAATTTATCTTTTATTTTACGACATTCTTCACCAGCTCACTATACGTCCCCACTAAGCGGCTCGGAGCCTACCTTAAGTTAAGGTGATTAAAACCTCCAAATCAAAAACTATAGTTGATATTTTTCACTAAGAACATCTACTTTTTAGAGTCTTTATGTTTCAGAAAACTCTTCTTTTTATAACGAAAACATTCATTTTAAATAAAGGTGTAATAAGATTGCGTATAAAATGAAAAATAATAACCGTAAAACCGCTGTGAATTTTCATTTGCATAAAAACAACAAAGGGCACCCTCGGGTGGCATAAAGAAGTGGAAAAAAGACTTCAACGGGAAGACTTATTCCATTCAACGGCATTGTACTCTTGTTATATAGGAATACATCATATTAAAAATAAATAATTAATTCGGGAGTAAAAAGTAATGACGAATTATAGTTTAGGCATAAATCTTACAAATATAAATGCGCAAATATATATGGAGTTGGTTAGTTTACCGCCTAAACGGCTGAACAGATCTCGATGAAAATTGGCATAGAAGTCTGGAAGAACATATAGGCTACTTACTTTCGTTTTTTAATTCCACACGGAAGGAGTCGTGGACGAAAGCTAGTTGTCTATAAAAGTACATACAATTTTAAAGGCTATGGTTGTCTTTTACGTAACAGTCGTTTTATTGTATTCTATTGGATAAAACGTCTTTAAGCTCGCCTTTTGGACAACGAAATGAAATTAGGTGGACAAGAGTGACTTCCTCCCATAATTCAATTTACTAGCGCGCTTAGTTTAATAAATTGTACCCGGGTCGTGAGCATTACATTCATTAATCCTGTGTTAGAACATTTAACATAGTTATAACCTCAACAAGTCGCGTAGTTTAATAAATGCGTCTCAATATGCAGTATTATCTAGTAAATGTCATTCATATTAAAGATATTAGAATAATAAAAATAAATCCATTATTTTCACTGTAAAATTAAGTAAAAGAACGGACTATGTCGGCAATAAAATAGTCGATAAGCGAACTTTTATCTTAGCTGCGTATTGTGTAAAAGCATTAGCGTCCATTTGTGTTACAAATTACGGGCATTCGAAAAAACAAAAATGTCGCAGAACAAGATAGCCAACCCAACAGTGCCATTATTCACAAAATGCGGTATCGTCGGAAAAGGAAAAACGATGCTTACATTTGGCTGTACGGTTTGTATATCGCATCGCTATCGGAACAAATGGTATACTCAAGTGATTTTGTATTGCTATAGCCAAGTTCTTTTTTTTCTACACCGGATAAGATTCCTATAATTCTATTTCCAGTCTACGCATTTCCTTTCAAGATACGCTTATTCGCAAATAGTTGTTGGAAAAATAAGACCAGAGATAAAGCAAAAATTAACAGAACTGTGAACACTGGTTTTACTCCCTTTCTTAAAGTCGCAAGAATTTTCCTTGAGTTGAATAAAATATTAAACAATAATACAAAATTCAGTAAACAGCGGTTGTATTTGCATGCACGTGTACACAATTTATGAGATAGCGGTGCGGAAAATAAAACGCACGGTGAGACGCGAAGCACCCGGTGTGTGCCGGCGATAAATTCTCTCTCCCGCGCTATGTGTGCCACAACTTTATTAACAAAAATATACGAGACGAGACGTCTGCAAACATTTGTCGCTTATAAACATATCTACCACAAAGTTTTTTGTCCACGGTTAAATTAAACTCGACAGACTTTGTTAACACATTAAATCGTTAGGTACCGCGAGTAACAATTATTATGATTACTATATTGTATAGACGTATCATTAAGCAATTGAAAATGTGTTAGACATAATTTTTTTTTAATTATATAAACATTTTTTTTGCTTAACTAACAATAGCGAAAGAAAGCAATAAATAGAGACCGTTCCAGTCAGCCTAAATTCTCTTACGTTGTCTTCTACTATTTGTACTGACCTTCCGTTTTGCGGGTGAGGTGAGGCGGCTCTTTCCCCCTGCACGAGGAACAGCGAGCCTCTATCCGCGTCCAGCAGTATGGACACGTTCTGCAAGATCTTGTGGCATAGCACGCGCACCTCCAGCTCATTGCAGATGTCTTTTACCTACAATATAAATATTCACATTAATAACCAATTTAATCCATATCATAAAAACTGCTAATGGTGAGTTAAACGCACTATCGTATCGGCTTTATATTACACTAGCTTTCGCCCGCGACCCCGTCCGCGTGCAATTTAAAAAAAAACAAAAGTGAGACTATGTGTTCTTCCAGACTATCTTCTACATCTATACAAAATCTCATCGAAATCCGTTCAGCCGTTTAGGCTACAAACTCTAACAAACATCCATCCATCCATTTAAAGTTTTGCATTTATGATATTAGTATGAAGTATGATTAAGTTGGTACGCTTTCAAAGTACCTTTCTCATTCAACAAACACACTAACCAGATCAATTCTTATGGTACACATAACAGTCTCTTGACTCCGGTCGTTAGTTCTACAAGTGTTAAATCAGTACATTGTTTATGATGCGGATTACGAAATTCTTTACATTATCGAGATCAATTCTGAACACTGTCCTCTCCATCGCTCATTGAAGAATTGAGTTCAGACTAATATTGGTTAGTATTTAAGTACTCTTGGCGTTATATTTGACAAATACGGTGATAGTGCGTCACTGGCAAAACTGTTAAGAGATTACGGATTTCCCATATATTCGTTTGTAAACAGATAAAGTGTATTTTTTCAACAGAATTAATTTTACATTTTAAATTTTACTGTAGGGAAGGGAAGTTTGAAATTTCTTTGAAGATTAAGTCTAGTAACAGCTAGTGTTATATGTTGTGTAATACATGTGCACTAGTCGCCTCGGTAACATTTTCCCCCTTACGTGGTTACAGGAGCTATTTCCGAACTAATTTCCGTCATACGGTGTTCCCCGCACGTTCCCCGGGCGTTCGCCTATCGCTAATGCTGTACGCAAATATCGTCAGTGATCGATCACAAGATCGAAAATACGATTATTATAATAACAAATATATTAAATTCATAATGGATACCGGCTTAAGAGCAAACATGTTTTTCTTGCGTTCTTTTTCCGCATCGTTACAAAGAATAATTCACATTATTTACCAAACACTATTAACGTAATAGCAATAACTTCACGGTATTTGCTGAACACAGGACTGTTAAATAAAAACAAATTATTTGATACAAGAAAACAAAATATTTCTTAGATATGTGGCCTAAAGATGATCACGAAGGGAGTGATGACTGAGATGACGTATGATAGAGTTATGTGGACGACAAAAACCTGCTGCGCCGACCCTACGGGAGTAGGATAAGGAGGGAGATGATGATGATGAAATGGCCTAAATACTTCATCGGTGTCCTAAGATATCGAACCTTTGATACAATATTTTCTATGGAAATAACCATACAAGTATTTAAATAAAATACTTTGTAAAATTGTAACAAAATGTGAAATTATTATTGGTTCTATTAAATTTTGTATCAAACATCGAACATTTTCACGCTCTATTTCTTTTCCTCAAAGGTAAGAAGAAAAAAATAAGCGGATAAAATTCTGAGAAACATTATTTTAAATACTGTTTACGTTATTAACAATATTTATCAACTTTAGATGAATTCCAATTTTCCTATATTAAAATGATATTGCAGTTACTGTAATACTATTTACAATAACCAAACATTAAAGAAACATTTGTTAAAATGATCCAGTTAGAACTCGGAATAGATACCGAGAACATTTCGAGAGCTTTTACGATGTGCTGACGCAATATTTGGCTCCATTTTGATGGCATTCATGATCCCAGTACACACGGATTAGGCGGATATTAGGTGTCTTTTGCGGTAGTAAATGTAACTTTCAACCATATTACAGTAAGAACTTCCAGACATTTTTAACGTAAGACCCAATTGCGAGACAATATTATCTCCTAAGTTCTAAACGTACTTAGGAGCATTGATATTTTCTTTACATGAACATAATACTATTCCTTTCATTCTCTTTGACAAAAATAGAGTTAACAATAATTATTGTCTAAGTTTTCAACAATGGAAACCGACGGTTATCAATTGAATGAATAGTTACAACCTTCCTGTACAAAATTCCTTTAAACTATGCACAATCTGAAATATAAAAAAAAATGTTTTTCGCTTTTCTGAAATACGTTTGGTTTTATTTCCAGTGTGAATTAAACTTCGTGTTCTCTAAAAACAAGCGTTTTCCGAACGGAACAATTCTGTTAGTGGCGTAGCTATTTTTCGGAAAAACCGCATCATATTGAGCCTGGCAACAACTATGCTACTCTTCGTTCATAGTTTGCACATCAATCGAGCAATGAATATTGAACCAAAGAGGTAAGTAATCTTCATAACTTATACTACAGAACAAAGAACTGTAATAATTCCGTTGACCCTATCAAATAATTTATTAAGATTGATAGCAACGCCATCTTTGTAAAATTGAGAAACGTCAGTTCACGTAGCCTACGTTCAGTTCAGGTCAACGCACCCAATTTGTCTACGGAATGATATTCAGCCGCATCATTAAGAAGAAAAATTTCCCAGTGAGCTATCCGATTTGATCCCTCATTCCGGCCCCCTGGTGCGACAGGGGCGAACATTTGTTTAATCCCCGTCCCCATTTATCCATGTCCTACACAATGCTACATACGAAATGATTAATTATAGAAGATTTGGAACGAACGTGACCAATTCTTTAATTCATAGTACCTTGCTCGAGTTCATAAGCTAAGAAAACTTTTGTATCACTAATACATTTATGAAACTACATGTGTTCCATGAGATTCTTATTTTACAATCAGAACATAAATTATAACTACAACAGATCTAACTTCTAACTAATATTATAAATGTGGAAGTTTGGATGGATGGATGGATAGATGGATGTTTGCTAGAGTTTGTAGCCTAAACTGCTGAATGGATCTCGGTGAAATTTGGCACAGATGTAGAACATTATCTGGAAGAACACATAGGCTAATTACCTTTGTTTTTTTTATTTCCACGCGAACGGAGTCGCGGGCGAAAGCTGGTTATAAAAAAAGTTTTTAGTTTGAGACTTCATGCACAATTATAATATTATATAGTCTTCCAAATCAGTTTAACTAAATATATCTTAAGTTTCAGTAAATCTCAATCCTCTAATTGTATTATTTTCAAATCCACACAATCACAGTACAAGCTTGTTTTAAACCAAAGAGGTACATTTCAAAATAAAAACTTCTATCATTAACTTTCCCGAACAATAAATTGTATCGAGACAAATCTACTGAAGGTCAACGACCTATCCATAATAGCGTGGCTTTAACAAAACAACAAAGCATCGCTACCACACATCGACATGACGTCGCCTTTTGCTTTTCTAATTGCATTAACTTCAACTAAGACGCCAATAAAATGGTCCAATTTATACTAGTCCTTGTAATATAGTTAAATCCTCCATTAATCCAAAGGTCTGACACAAAATTGAATAAATGGAAAAAATAGGTTAGGCAACACAACAAATTTGCGATCACGTGAAAACTTATACTGAAATGTGTTATTGATCTCATTTATGTTTCTGCATAAAATCCATTGCAATCTAAGCCAGTGTTTATTTATGGTAAAGTATTATAGCTTTCGCCCGCAACTCCGTCCGCGTGGAATTTAAAAAAAAAGTGAGTAGCCTACGTGTTCTTCCAGACTAAGCAGAATCAGAATCGAATCGAAATCCGTTCAGCCGTTTAGGCTACAAACTGTAACAAACATCCATCCATCCATCTAAACTTTCGCATTTATAATATTAGTAAGATTTTCTTAAATACTTGTAAATACAGCCTCAAGAATCACAGGAAATGTTTAAACTAAAACTGTAAATGGTTACACGCAAGTTTATTCTATACAAACAACAAAATCCTGGAATTACTCAGTAGGGCAGTATCTAAGAATTGTTTTAACAATGTTTTCAGTGACAAACATTGTGACATGTGTTCGCGCCAGAGACAATCATTTATATTTTATCTCTTGCAATTCCTTTTTTTACTCTGTGACAGTTTTTTTTACTATCTGTACACGATATAATCTATGAGGACGCTTCCTATCTTCAACCAACATCGGGACAACGCTGACACATTTTGTAATAATTTCGATTGTACATTATATTTGTATTCGATAATAATGTTTGTACAAAAAAGAAATAAATCGATCCTTATTTTGCAATGAACAATATGAAATATTACTATTCATTAAAAAGTCCTGATAAGATTTATCAACTTAGTAACAGAATTCTAATTGAGTCGTTTGAAACCAAGGGTAAATACTTCAATTTTATTGAATGCTAAAATAGCTTCGTATTTTGACAAATTACTGTAGCAGTTATAACTGAAGGTGAGCGGCGTTAAATTATTATTTCGTAGCGTAATTAAATGGTTAATTAAATAACTGAGTTTGAAACGATTATGTGCTTGCCTTTTATGTTGCGATTCGGTTCCGAAAATGAAACACTAATTTAGTTAACGTGGCAAACTTAAAGGGAATGTAATTACATTATGAAAATGGTTTTAACCGACTACACTTTAAAGTGTGATTTGTTTATTTTAACTGAATATATTGTAGAATAGAACCTTGTATCATTTGGACATGTTTGTTAACAAATTGTTGTTTGCTTTTTAAAGTTGAAATAAGTGTGGAATCGTAGTTTAAGATTTGTATTCGCAAATAAACGTATAAAAATTCGTAAGAAGACAATCTAATCTATGTAAATATTTTACATTTTAACAGAGTCAGAGTAGTTGAAGCAGTTTATTCCAAGTCTCGTACTCCAACACAAACTCGCAAACACTTTATTACGCTACAAGATTTTTTTGCGGTAATTTTAAATTTATCTCAATTCAGGGAACGCTGCGCTGGGGACGTTTTTAAAACTGCATTTAAAATGATACTCTACATTGTGGAAACTAGTTTTAATTAGCTAATTTATTTTTATTACGACTTATCTAGATAAAACTTTAACCTACTTCAATGTTTTAGTATGACTTTTTTTAAAGATAAAGAAATACTCAAAGTAATTTATTTTAACTTAAGTTTGTTTTATACTGCGTGTATGTGTGTGTGTGTTTGTATTGTGGATACTTTTACCATAATGAATATTTCTTTTCACATCCTCATTAAATTGCCACATTTTCATCAATATAAAATATAACGTCATTGGAATAAACTAGTAGTAGAGTATTAATTAAACGTGCAAGAATATTACAGCGTTTCCATTCAACATAAGTTGACGTCGTGTTTACATTTAATTGTTATCAAGGCGGCCGCGTCATTTTATCGTTGCGCTGCGCACTCACATATGTGAATTGGTAAACACACACACAAAAGTGGTATACACAAACCCATCGAAGCGAGTGTATTCAACAGCCACTCTTTAAATGGCATAATTATATACATATTACAAAGGGCAAAAAAGAATTAACATTGAGTCAAGCTAGCAACATCATTATCACCAGCTCACTATACGTCCCCACCGAGGGGCTCGAAAAATCGAAAATCACATTGGTACATGGCGGCGGGATTCAAACCCAAGACCTGTAGATTACAAGTCAAGTGCTCAAACCACTGAGCCACCGACGCTCCTAGCTAGCAAAATAGAGATCATAAATGTACATAGTATCGATTTTTTTACAACAGCGCCATCTAGTTATTTTGTACTGCATTGACGATTATTTACGAATGTAGGCTTCTTCAATGTAATTTAACCCTTAAATGCGCACTGTTGCATAAATACAACATACAAACATTTGAAAAAAAATTTTTTTTTTGTATGCTAGATAATTTTATTATTTTTCCTTTGTACCGATATTGCAGGATATATAAGGGTTAAAGAAAAAATCATGCATTTAAGGGTTAAATGTCTATTACGACTTCCTTTCCTTTATTCCGAAATGAAAAAGGTAATTTGAAGGCAACATAAAGTAAAATACACATTAATTAATGCAAGTAATTGTGAATCAGATCGTTGACGTATTAACAAATATCTAGAATTACGATGGATGTAAGAAGTATGATATCAGTTATAATGGAAATCCGTTTCCTTTGTTCTTTCCTCTTGATTGCATGAATCACATGCTTATACTCGTATTCCGTTATTGCTGAATTCAATTGTATTTAATTATTACCAAATTGATTTTACATTTGCGCGACAGTTTACTTCGCGTTTTTTAA
>LD688935.1:3077314-3091750 GCA_003118335.3 Papilio memnon
GCTACGTTCATGGTGTGAAACTGAGGCGTAGTACGCGCGCATTGCAGCAAAAACAGGGGGAACGCAATGTGAACACTAAAACCGGTTGACTAAAAGGTTGTAATAATTGAACTACTTACACAAGTAAAAGGGAAACTTGTTTTTTTAAATACTTTTTTAAAAAAAAGTAACATTTAGCCTTACTATATTGCATAATAAAGTTAAAAAAATTGTATATATATGTATATAATATATCTCTTTAATATACAGGCAACACTAACAACAAACTAATCGTAACTCGTTACTCCACTACATAAACAAAAAACTAAACGCAAAGGTGTAAGGTTAATAGGGCAGACGACAAAAGAGATGAGTGTTCAGACAGTAATGTATTGCGCACAACAGTCGCTATCATTTATTATACCATGTGATTACAAAAGAGTCTATTCGAACTAAGAAATTAATAATAGTTGGATCACTAGTGATCATGATGTCATCATTCTATACTTGTACTTCTGGCAATGAAAGAAGCAAAGATATGTAATTGTATAAAAGCTAAAATAACTAACGTGACGTTTTGTTTTATAATCATAATGGCGAATCCGTGTGAAATATTCGTTCAAATAGACGCGGGCTAGTCAATGTGTTTACTTTACCATGACCATCGAATTAATTATAATACATTCATTACTTGAACATTTTAAGTACGAAAACATAATAAACAAAGTGGTAAATAGTAAATTATTTACGGTTGCGAAGTCTCCGAAGATTGAAGACGGCCCTTGGCGCCAGAGATAATAAATTTTGCAATTCTGAACATTAAAATGTCGTTAGAACGCTACACCGTTATCGACAGGACTGTACCTAGTCAGACTTGCGTACCGCCATCGCGGAGTGTGGTTAATGTGACGTATAGTCCAACAAGTTTATTTGACCCGGACTAAAATCACATAAATTCATCACTGGCACCCTGTCAACATCAAAAAAGTCACAATTTTTTTACTGCCAGCTGCATTATAAGAGTTTTGTTGTCTTTTTCTATGTCTAAGGTGGTTTTACTTATTTTCTGACAGTACTAACTGCGGTACTAACTCTCTCACCGGTGGTAGAGGCCGCTTTAACATCTTCGCAATTTAGGGCCGGCTCGCCCGGTGTAATACCACGACCACACAGAAGACAGGCGTGAAGTGGGAGCAATTCCGCGTTTCGTCTCATGAGTATGGTTCCGGAGGCCTAGTTTCAGACTCTTTCTCTTCCCACCATTTTCTTATACGGAAAGGGTGGAAAGGAAAAGTGGATTTGACGGTGGAGAAGACGCACAGGATGGGAAAATATCCTCTGTATGTGCGTCTCCTTCTCCGTTTATTAAGGGTAGGTAACGCATCTGCAGTTGCGGATATGGGCAACGATCGCTTCGCCATTTAAACGGATTCAGGTGGCCGCTTGCTCGATTGCCACCTTATAATATATAAGGAAAAAACCGGGTCAGAAATGTTTGTCGAACTATAATGAAACAACCGTCAGCTCACGAGGTGGACGCTAGCCGTCATTGCCGAAGCGCAACAAGTGAGTTTAGTCAACACGTCGCCGGACATATTCACTCGACTGTTTTGCAAAAAAAAAACATCGCATAATATAGTATGTACTCTAGCTGTTAGTTGTTTTTATAGTATGAGTTTAGTACACTCTTAAACAAGTCGAATTTTAATGAACTAAACCGGTAGGAAATACCAAATCTCTTTTTGACAACAATAATTTCAGTTCTTGTTGTCAAACATCCACGCTTTACCACAATAATATTACTTTGCCATCATCATCTCCCGTACCATATCCTACTCCCGTAGGGTCGGAGCCGTCTAGCTGTATCATCCGTCATCTCAGTCATCAATCCCTTCTTGATCTTGTCACCTATTAAAAATATTACTTGTCCATAAAATAAAAATAAACAGCTTTGGTAAGATTTTTAATTTGATAATGATTGTTATTTTTTATCGAGTGTTAGAATAATATATGTAATATACGAGTAAATAGAAATATGTTACATTATCAATACTGTGAGAATTAATGTTGATTGAGTTCACTACGATTTTAATATATGTTTTTTTTTTAATTTGTGACCTACAGAAAGACTTTCGGGGCCGTCTAGTCGGGGCATAGTATCTATACGCACTGTGTTTTTTACCTTACAAGACTCCCAACTAAATGGATATGAAAAGCATGACTAATCTGGGACAAGATGCAAGCTCGAGTATCTTTTTTATTAGCTTCATTCCCTGCTTCCGATAAAGGTGACGTGTTAAGCGATAGGTCTGATAACTGGTCTGACAAGGTAAAAACCGGCTGCCGTTCTTGAAATCTCTCCTTGGAGGGGCTACCCATAATAAATGATGTCATTGTCAATAGAATTCGCGAACACAATGGACAATGTTCACCATGTACGCAGCATATCTAAGTGTCCCTTGCAGTAAACTGAATACATTGCGATCATCCTTATAAGAATCTCATGTTAAATGGCTTTGGAAAATATTGACGCAGAATAGTAATTGTTGCAAATGCCATTACCTAATTCCGCCCAGTATTGTTTTGTACAAGATTTTTTTTAATTCAATACCTTTATAGTGACACTGGCCGAAATAAAGGATGTAACAGCTAAAATCAGAGGTCAGCCGCGATTGAAATTGATTTGGTCACGCAATAAGTAAATTATCTTAATTTATTTACTTCCGCGAATGAAGTGGCAGTCACTAGACGCGTGCCCACTTCGCAACGAGACGTGACCACCAATTGACGATTTGAAGCTCTCCGAACGACATTAATCAAATGTTTATTCACAATATATCTAGACAAAGACTATCAGTGACGGTACTGGATGTCCTAAACTAGACGACGATATCGATTAGATTTATGAAATTCTAAAAAAGGTCATATTAAGACACTTGAAATCGAGGATCTTGTTAGAATATAATAAATAACTACCGAGCAAGCCATATGCCAATATCTTGTCAAATCTAATTATACCCGTTTCGATTATAGGCGTAAGTTATAGTACGAAGGCATGTCGATATTATCACAAGACCAGACATTTTCTTGTAGTAACGATTAATTCCCTGCAAAGCAAGGTCGGGGAGCAGATTGCAGTCGCGACTAGTCTACAAAGAGATCGCTCGAGCAGTCGGCACGTCGCGGAATGCCGCAAGGTCGGGTTCGTTCATCGGCCGAAGACCATCAGAGATTTACAACATATAAATACCTAACAACTCACGTGGAAGCTTTAGCACCATAGTAAGTAAACCTTAATTTGTAGTTGTTCGTAGATTTGCACGGAACAATCTTTTGGTATTTTAGAACTTGCAGACTATGACTTCATTATTTTAAATCTCCAAAACATGAGCGTGATCTTTACTCAAATGGTGATCTAAATTTAGTAACCATCTAGTTTATTCATCTAACATATTCTAAATAATTTCGGTCAATGGCATCCTATATTCAAAACTTTGAACAGTCTCGTGAGTTTTGAAAATACGTAGCCATTGATGTTTTCAGCGAACTTTCTTTGAGTATCGTAACCCTACCCCCCCCCCCTTTTTATTTTAACTCTCGCCAATATTCTAAAACTCTGTAAAAATGTTTTAAATGTAAAACTTTGGTTTTCAGTAAATTTAATTCCATTAGGGAATTATGTTCCGGCCAATAACCTAAAAGTTAGATGTTAAACAATTTTGTTTATTATAATAAAGTTTTTCCATCAATCAATGTCCACAGTTTGTATGTTTTGTTAAATGATCAAACGGAAAATTCCTGCGCTGACAGATTTTTTTTCTAACAGAGAAACGAAGGTCGCCTGCTTCGAACGATATAAGTTAATAAAATACGTATTATTTGGTATACACCTCAACTATGCATAAATTCATTCACAAAGCGATAATTTTCCATAATTATTACTTGTTTTTAACTTATTCTATTTTATTCGCTAGAATCACATATTTACGTTGATGCTAATAGTTGTAACTTTACATAAAGATTCGTTAAAGATTGAAAAAAAATAATTAAATCACATAGAACGATGAAGTATTTTCAAACTATATAATTGTAAGAAATCAGTTTAAATATTATTTTAATCATAACTTTTTAGTTTGATAAAAAAATCGGGCAATAACTGTGCCAAAAACATAACCATTTCATAGCGATCTCCTCTTGACAGCCTAAATGCAACGACCTTGAGAGATTTCAAGTTTTTCGTTCTACCCCATACCGGTCGTACTGGTAAACTGTTTCGCCGAATTATCATTAAAATCGTTTTTGTTGGCAGTTCGCACTAAATTGATTGAATCAACACAATGAGGAAGGAATTGTTTTCACAAAAACTCTGAACGCGAAGAAAATAAAAAAATTAAATAAAAAAAAACTGAAATACTATACCAAAACATTTTCTAACGAGTGGGCAATTCATCAAGTACTTCCACGGCGTGTGTGGAGGTGGCTTTTTCTTCTTACAGCTCCTATGCGAGTGGAGATGGTGGCACCTCTCAGGGGCCTTGCCGTGCTTGGTGAACATTCCGAGTACGCCCCGATACTTCCATAGAATGTCACATCACTGAACCACTGAATGGCAACTACACGACACTGGCGCACTGCGCGGCGCTAATCTCACTGCCAACGACTCACTATCACCGATCACCAAGTAACCACTAAACCGATATCATCCGTAGCCATCGGATCCCCAGCCAAAGATTACACGGGCGTGGCCCCGCACAAACGTAACTGCAAAGAAAAGAAAACAAAAAAAAATGTAGTCTAACCTGACCCGAAAACAAATAAAAAAATCAAACGTGCTAAACTAAAGTAGAACGCAGGGATATTGAATAGTTCCTATTGAGCTTGATTTTGCATCCGGTATCTTTCTCTACTCGAGATCGGAAATAAAAAACATGTCTACCTTTTTTGCAGAGTTCCGTTATGACATGAAAGTGGGAGTCTGTGTCAATGTGTCATAGTGCGCGCATGATCAATTTTAATATCAACGTTTACAACGATTAAAATCGATCATGCTCATACGTTTGTATGTTTCATACCTCAGCAATGATCAAACACTGGCAATCAACAGTTCGTCGAATTGAAATCAAGGACATCCATATAACCGGTTCGGCTTTGATAAATTTTGTTAATCTTTATTTTTGTTCTTTCTTTAACGTTCATCATCGTATAAGCCTGTGGATTAAATTTGTATTTGAGACGATTTGAAAACCAGTTTAGGGTTTAATAAATGTTTGTGATAGAACACTAAGAGCGGGCGCACATCTTTGACTAAACTATCGCACAACTGTTTTGCAATTGTTGATTGTCGATTGTTTCGCAGCAAATTCAATTGTTTATTTGCACAACTAAAAATCGAGTTGTGTGCGTACCTCCATATAAGATCATAGGAATCAAAGCGAGGCTAAACAGTTGTGCGATTTGAATTGAAGATTTCACTATGCTCGGACACATTTCATTAAACAAACCAAAAATAGCATTTACTTACAACCATTTAAATTGTCTTCTTGGTTAAGCCAAGTTCATTTTACATGAATAATCTTAACTATTCTTAAAAAATATTGATTTGTGCCATTTCATATTAACAATTTTTTTTACCGATCACTTGTGTCTTAGGCGTGACGATTATAATTTGATAAACCACCAACTTTAAACAGTCATTTTACCAAAAGTTGAGAAAACCAGACGTACCAGAAAACTGAATTATTTACAACACTACAACATATGTTTTTTTATGCATAATTAAAAAGATACTTGTTTTATTGACCCTACCTATTGTACATTTTGAGAGCTATAACGTTACAATATGGCGCATGTTCATGCACATCCCTATTTGAGGCCATTGTACAGTCGGCTCCTTAAATATGTACAGATTTACAAAACTGTTTCAAAAATATTTCTATACGTATTAGTCTACAGCATGAAGTTGTAGTCGGAAGCACATCGAAGGATTCGTGCGTTCATATCATTTACAAGTTTCTGAAGCGTTATAGATGTATAAATATTGATGCAGCTGACTGTACTTTCAGGTAATGTTATGGAAGCGAGGCGTACGCCGTATTGTTAGTATGCGGTCACAGACCGCCTGCGGAAGGTCAAGGCAAACAAAGAAATCACGAAACATGTATGGCTTGTCTCAATGAATATTCAATACACACATATTCAAGAGTTACTTTTTCAATCTTCCGCTACTTTAATGGAACTTAAATAAAAATAAATAAATAACTCCAGCGTAATGCGTATACTCAGATGGAGTGAAATGAGAAAATAATGTGTCTCTTGAAATTGAAACAATAAAGTAGTGTTTATTGCTTTTTAGAGTTCAACGACCAAATGACTTTAATTTACGACTTTTTTATATTACTGTTGTGTTCGCTCTAGGGAGGACATATCGACCAAATTAGTGACATACATAAGGAGGGTAAATAATAGTGCGTCGTAACCACTGTTGATGTACAGTCAGCTGCATACTCAGCGTTCACAGTTTTTGCAGTAATGAAAAAACACATCAAAATCACTGTTATAATTTCTATTTTAGGTACATATAGTAGTTTGAATAGAAGAAACATAGTATATATAGTAGTTTTAATAGAAGAAAAACCATTACAACATTGTCATCACACAAAAGAAGCAGCGAAGTATCATCAATCATCCGGTTTTCTGTAATATCCAAGTAGATTCTGATTCTCATAGCGGCGAAACGGCGGGCGTCTATGTTGTAGTTGTAGTAACATTGTCAAATACGACATAATACAAAATGACTGCTGCAAACGGCTGTTAACCAAAAAGGACGCTAATACAATTCGAGGATAATGTTTTATTAACACCATTTTAATAATAATTAAAAATCCTATCGGTTACCAGTTATAAAATGTGATTAGCCGTTTTGTTCTATGTATATTTTATGAATTTAACTGCAACATGGTGACAGTTACATAGGACTGTGCCTTGTACGGTCGTGCACCGAGATGACTCACTACGGACCAAATAGGGGCCGCAGTCGACCCTTAGGCGTCGCAGACCTAAGAAAACAAACCGGATCAGCTTTATTAATTGCAGGAACATCTTTTTTGTTCGTATACACTCGTTCCATTCCACTTGGAATTGCTAAACTCCGGTTCACGATTTCCTTATAACAATTTGCCTATGTTTAATAGACGAGATATCACGGATTATTTTATTTTATTAGAGCAATTTGAAGTTTAGCTGAATATGCCTTAATTACTGTAAGATTTTTAATAATAAAACGATTGACTTTTTGCCTTACTAAAATGCCTTAATGAACATTTTACGTAGCAATATCATAAGTATTATAACAAATAGTAAAGTAATAAACGTTAGAACTTGGCACGGTCCGTCAAACCATTCTCTCATTTCTTCTTATTCGATTTCTTAACGTTCTTAGTTACGCAACTATATCGACAAAACTGACGGATAAACTTTCCCCACAAAGAACTCTGTCTGGGGAAAGAACAGCTGTTGCGGCTGATATTCGACCTCATCGCCAGAGTGAAACTGACCCTTGAGGGGGGAATGTTCATTCATCTACGTTGTGTCGTCACGCACGAGGTCATGCCCTCCGGGGTAAAGTCGGGAAAGCAAAGCCACAAAAACTCCGGTAACTACTAAAGGCTAAACTTTCTTCCCACACGTAATTTTCTTCTACTTCACAACAAGCTAGGATGGTCGTTAACCTTTAATTTTGTTTCAAAGAATATTTTATACACGCAGTTAAGCATTTCTAATACCGTTGGTACGCAATAAAGCCGGTATAGGACTTTTATTACGTTAATGCATTTATAATGTTCTTTAAATGCATCTGTTCGTTGTCTACTAAAACGTATAGCTTTAAACGCACATAGAAATGTAAGAAAAAGTTGTAATATCTTACAAGTTTTATTCACATTAGGGTTTCCAAATATAGCATGTATTGAAACTTTTTACGTCTAAACCCTAGAAGATGGCGAATATAATTTAGTACATTTGTGAAGCATTGATACTTAGATTTGTTTGATAATAATAATTCGTTCCATTATTTTTTTTTAATATTCGGTGTTAGGAATACATGCTAAGCTTATAGAGATGCATAAAGAGGTTTTTAAAGGGACTATGAAAAACCCCCATATTTCAGCTACAAGGGTAAATCTCCCACGATATAGACCAAATGCTTCTGAAAGTGGACGACTATTTAACATATTTCGACTACTATTACTAATGTTATCTTACCCATTTTATTTCATTCAAATAGTCTAAAACATTTCGCTAGCATTAAAAACAAATAGCGATGAAACATTTTCGCCACACTCGGTTGTTATTGACACTTTATATCACTTAACAAAACTGTTGAAAAGATTACTACAAGTAACAAAATAAAAGATGCGCGATTTAACCACGGGTATCGGTGATGTAGCATACGTTTCCATTCGACGGGTTTATACGGCAATAAATTGATGTGATAGTGTTTGTAACATAATGTTTTAGTGAGGGCGTATCGATTGAATTAATGAGATGTGGGCGCACGTGTGGTCCGTGCGAGTTGTGTACACGTCTCTAAACGGTCGGGTTATCGTTTAAAGAACGTTTTATAGCTACTTTACGATGGTAGAACAATAGCTATACGGTCGTTTGCAAGCATGTTTTTTGGTATGATCGATCGTTGAAAATTGCAAGACAATACGAACATTTTTTATACGCAATGGTGTAATAAAATGCCGGCGATGAAAACGTATCGGGCCCATCGCTAACCGCGACTTCAACGTTGGGTTTTTCCCTGACAAAGTGCTGATAGTATCGTCGTCCTTCCTAAGCCTCTGGGGGATTTAATGCCGCAGGTAAATGGAGCTGTCAAGGGAGAAAAGCCCCGTATTGACGGGACATTCTTAATAGTTTTTTCGTGCTTAAAGACGACCTTCTATGTTTTTACTCGAGCCTCTAGTGGCCCGTCCCACTCTCGCACTAGTGGACATTTATTTTTTCAACATTTCATAATGTGGCATTTTAGGTCTAGTAGTTTTTAAGTCTATTCCTTATAAAAAATACCGTTCCTTTTTATAATACAATACTGATGTTGCATATTAGATAAATAAAAGCGCTGGTCGGCATACATTGAGTGGATAATTATCAATCGGACTTAATAACTTTTATGAAATCTTTAGCATATCACACAAGTACTCACAAAGTTCCATAGTGTTATCAGTGCTTATTACACGTGCGTGTCAGATAACTGTGATAAGGGCCGCGATGTAGATTTCCCTAACAAACATAATGAATGGAAGATATTTCAAAACATATTTCAGTTTATATCATAACAACATAACATATGGAGATGTTATGTGTTTGTTTGCAATATTGACGTAACGCACGATATTGATTTTATGTAGAGTTAACTAGCTTATTATTTATATGACTAGGTGTTGCCCACGACTTCGTCTACTTGATAGATTTAATAACTACGTCCATATAATAACGTTTACATAGATATCCCTGTGCGAAATGTCAAGCTCCTACACACAATAAGACTGTGCACTGAGCAGTTAGCCAATCATTTTCTTATTTGATGCATTTACAATCATTAATTAAAAGAGAAACATTTATATTAATTCCCTATGATGTCCATTGGACGTATCGCAAGTGTCTTCCAATGTCTCGAAGGATTCAAATGAGAAATGAAAAATTTAAATGAGGAATAGCAAGCGACGATATTGTTCAAGAGATAAACAATACATCCACATATATGAATACAAAATAAAGAACATTTAATATGTACGAATGAAAGGAACGTAGTGTAAAACTGAAATGGTATACAAACGTCACTGCTAAATCGCGATAACAAAATGATTAGGTACACGATGACGGAGGAGGCTTGTCGCGATAACACGAGGTCAAACATACAATAAAATATACACGTACTGTAATGCTGCTTTATTCGACAAATGATTTGCCTACTGTTACCACTATAAAAGTATTAAGATGCGTACAGACCGAAGTTACGATGTAAACTTTTTAAACGGAGAGCATTCATGAAGTTCGACGTAGTGTTACGGGGAAAACAGCTATCATACAGCCGTCAGATACGTATGTTTACCTCGTGTTACACGTCGGTCAATACGCACCTTTACATTGTCCTTTATTACATTACATATGTCATACTTGATTAACACAAAAAAAGCAATTTAATAGCTATTTAAATTTGTAACATCTGGGAGTGGATTAGTATCGTCAGCGTTGAACAACTTTTTCGCTTGGCACAGGACAGGGAGAGATTTGCTGACGGCCAACCTCCAGTAATGGAGAGGAATTAGAAGAATACATTCGAACATAACTTTTATTTAATTATCATCATAAGTATACAATGTACAAAGGAATATTAAAACCTTAAAAAATATTCCACAGCTGTACTTAGAATACGTAGCTGAAAAGTTTAAAGGTAACATAGTCAGGTCTCGCGTAGCAATAATTGCTATTCCGGACAAATCGTCTTCGAGTGCAGACGAGGTTGTTCACCTGGAGGAATTAATGGCGTGTCTCACTAATGCTTTTGTTGTGTTTAATCATTGAATTGTCACGAGACACGTAAATAATATTAAAAAATAGTGTACATTTTATAGTCCTATAAAATGGAATTGCAAAAATTGCCTTGGGTTTTTAGCATGTTATTTTTTCGTCGTATTCTAGTTAATGTTTGTTAACCACGGGACTGTTTCGAGTAACATTTAAAGCACGTGCTTAAAGTGTCTGTGTGTGTGATAATTGCGCTTGTAGTGGTAATTGCGTATCTGAGAAGCCGGCGAGGGCGAGAGGGCGGGAGGGCGGAGAGGGCGGGCCGGCGCACGCGAACTGATAATAATTATTAGTCTGAGGCAATTAAGAGGCGCCAGATATACGCCATGGATAAGATAGCGATAGAGTTACGAAGGAATAGAGGCCAGCACACAACCTGACACATGTCTATTTCTATTATCTTCTAATGTTTTACAAATAAATAAAATATTATGTATACTTGGTCTGATTAACCTCAATACTACTGGATCAATTTTAAAAAATCATTTACTAACAAAAAGCTTTTTATCAATGAGTAGCCTAGGATATTTTTATTTAGTTTTTCTATCTATCCGAGCCAATTACAAGCAAACAAAAAATGTTTTCAATTCGACCAAAATGACTTTATTTGCTTTTAGTAACATCAAAATCTTGAACGTAAATTAAAATATTTTTTCCTTATACTTCTTCAGATCCTACTTAGATTGTTAGTTTTAGTGAAGTAAATTGTTGTTTATAACGTACTAAGCAAAAAATGATCAATTTTTTGCGGCCATCGCAACTGTGACAGATCTGACTTGCGAAATAATACAAATGAAATATCACTCCAATTGTGCTGTTATTTGTAGAAGTGATTGAATTTCATTTATAGAAGACATTGAATCAAAAAATCGTCTTCCTGTCCTTACCCCTTGTAAGGTCAGCACATTTATACATAAAAAAAAAATATTGTGACAAAATAATGGTGAAACCCAAAAAAATTCAAATAGGACAAAGTAAAAAAAAAAACATTTTTTTTGTTTCGTTTTTTCTGATTTGCGTACAAAGTTTTTAATATATTAAACTAGACTTTCCTTGTCCCAGCAATGTATCAAGATAACCAGAGTTTCATGAGTTGGCAAACAATAATCTCGTAGTGGAAAATTTACTGCGTTTCCATTGTTAACGACTACACGAGTTCGCGTGACGGCTTAAATTACTGCGTACATTCGCATTTACCATCTGTAGGCATATCATATCATATTTCCGAGTCGTTAGAGAAAATGTGTGTCGACATTGCGAACTTGGCCGTTGATGTGAGAAAGTTTTCCTATACATAAAAACTGATTAGATATTGTATTATGATGATACTAATGTTAATTACTGATTTTATTATTGTTAGGTATTAATTGTGAACCAATAATTACTTATGAATTAAATTAACTGAGCACATAATATAATACTACAGTTGTTTTGTTAAGGGCCTGTCCCATTACTGGCTGATAGAGGCTCAGATAGCTTAAAAGTGATTGCAACTGTCAGATGGAGTACCAAAATCCGATATTTCCTTCACATATTTTATACATTGGATTGTTATCTGACAATTTACAAGAATTGTGGGACAGGCCCTAAGAATTATAATGAGAAAAATAAAACTAAACCTAAAATATCTCATATAAAAGATACCTTATACCATAAGTCTGTGTTATAATTTCTTGCCTATCTGACTCACGATATGAAAGGTATATTAGAGATATAAGAATTAATTTTCATCTATTTTACACGTTGGTATTTCCCGCGGTGAGACAGTCTCGGCGGGTGTCACCGCGGCGCCTGTTTCTAATGTGCAATCATAACCACTTACCGGTTCGTAGGCGCCACAGGCTAGACAAATTACTGGGCTAACGAGATTCACTATCTTATGCCTGACGGTGCGTAAACGCGGTGAGCCAGATAATGTGCTACAAAACACTGAAAATTATACTAAAAAGTTCGTCTTGCAATAAATATTACCATACAATATTCATATAAAAATGGAATAGACCATTATAACGCACTTGCCTGGCGATGCATTCAATTGTAAACACCTACATATTTAATATTAATAGTAATAAAGGATGTAACCAACCGCTCTAGTCGATAACTACTGCTTCAGAGCTAGAACAGATTTCGACAATGCTTATATGATCGAATTTAGTATTATAACCGCTGTTCAGAGGACCTACCCTTTAATTGAAAGTAAAACAAGTTAGTGATCGATTAGTTGTCATGGTAATTGAATTGTAATTCAAAATTAATTGTTGAATTTGTTTTTTTAGGGGAAGCGTTTCCTTTGACGAGAGATTAATGTTTAATTTCACCGTGGCTCCGTCAACCTGAGGTCATCAAAAGTCACTTAGGGATTATCAAAGATTCATCAACCTTAAATCATTTGCTTGTTTAACTGGAATAAATATTTAATGTGAATATTTACATGACCGTTTCCGAGTAATATAACTTCTTTGAAAATTAATGGCTTTTATTCGAGTAGTTATTTACTTATTTAAATTGCCTCGTGTTGGTTATTCATTATTTATCGACAACTTTGTTGTGACACAAACCAACACAAAGTTCGTTTTTATATTAATTACCGGTGAGTAAGAAAATGACAGATTGAAATTGACTATTAAGATTTAAATTAAGACATATGTACATATATTAAACAATATTTTCTTAATAAATAAACAGTAAAATTCTGAAGCATATTTAGTTTTCTAGGAAGGAATATAAATTTGCTTTTCATATCAAAAGAGGTTCGTAACAATATTCTTGATTACATTTCCTTCGTGATCGAAACCCTTATTAATCCGTATTCATATGAAAATACTTATCAAGAAGTATTCATAAGTTCCTTTGATGAAAAAGTTGTCCTAATATTGAATACTAGCTGTTCGCGTGCGGCTTCATCCGCGTGAAATTATGAAAATTTTATTTCATTGTTTACATTTGTCAAATTATCAATTGCAAATGTCAAAATGACATGACATGATGACAAACCATGGCAATCTTGCTTCCTTGGTGTTGGCAGCAACTTATGGTCTCTTTCCCATATTAGGGTTTTTATCCAAAATATTTACCCTTAAGTGTAATTGCGTGAAAATATATAGCCTAAAGCGTGGTGTAGGTGTAGGGCTTTTTATTAAAAAAAGAATTAATGAAAAAATATGCTGTAATTGCTGACATCTTAGGCAACAAAGAAATTTGTGATTACGCTTTATTATATTAGTATAGATTGAAAGCAACCATCGGACACAAATTGTTGTAAGTACTTGAATTAAGTGGATTGAATAGCGATTTTCAATATCTTATTCTGTTTTATTTGCGATTAATTTGTTTACTGCTGCAACCATGGTTGTTAATC
Organism: Papilio memnon; assembly: GCA_003118335.3. Taxonomy (NCBI): domain Eukaryota; kingdom Metazoa; phylum Arthropoda; class Insecta; order Lepidoptera; family Papilionidae; genus Papilio; species Papilio memnon. Next base: position 3,091,245 of record LD688935.1, read on the forward strand.
AATCATTAAGTTCTTACTTAGTGCAGGTGTGTCAAAATAAAATATTATTTAACTATTCATAGTACAATAGTGATTGGATTTCATTAAAATAGAGTTTTATTTTATGTGATTTAAAGTGTTTCGAATTCGAATTGTAACAAAGTCAATTTTTATTAAAATATCAATTTTCACGACATTGAAAGAAAACAGAGCACAATAAAGACAATTTTGGATTCTTACATTTGGATGTTGGAAATTAAATTAAAATCTTTTTCAAGTATCAAAACTTTATTGATTTAAAAAATATGCCGACCGAAAAATGATACATACAGTTTATTTTTCGATATCCTGTCAACAACAAAACTTATCGGTAATCAAAATCACCGTAGAATTTATATGTATAAAATATCTATGGTCGAATTTAATAGAAATTAAAAATTATATTATAAATACACATGTCACTGGCTGACAAAATTTATTGTCTACTAGCTTTCGACTGCGACTTCGTCCGCTTGAAATTTAATAAA
>LD688935.1:3126520-3136800 GCA_003118335.3 Papilio memnon
CAAACTGGCGAAGCGACCGCTGCCCATAGACATTCGCAATAGCGGATGCGTTGCCTACCCTTAATCGACGGAAAAGGAGACACACATAAAGAAGATAATTCCTCTTCCTATGCGTCTCCTCCACCGACAAATCCACGTTCCCTTCCCATCCTATTCTTGTAAGAAAAAGGGAGGGAAGAAAAAGAGACTAAAGTTGGGCCTCCGGCACCACACTCATCAGACGAACCGCGGAATTGCTTTCACTTCACGCCTGTCTTCTGTGTGGTCGTAGTATTAAACCGGGCGAGCGGACCCATTCGGGCGAAGATGTTAAAGCGAGCTCTACCACTGTTGTATCTTGAGTTGTCTGGCGAAACTTCGGTCAACCTAACAGTAATGAATCATTAGGTAATAACAAAATAAATAGAAACTTCAGTATCCCAGCATAAAAGCGCCTGGACTCTGGATACGCGCTATAGTTTAATTGAAAGGAACATTTATTATTTTAATTTAATACACAGTATTATCTTGAAAAGGCATGTTACAAAACAACGTAACGGTTTTTAACATTTACACCAAAAAGGAGTCACGAAAAAGGATAACATCGTTCAAAAAAACAATTTTTTTAAACAGGGACCGAAAGTTTACTCTTTAATTCTTTACTGGCTGTTACTCGTAACTTCGTCTCCGTGTAATTAAAGAATAATAAAAACATAGCCTGTGTTACTCACTGATAACGTAGCTTTTTAATGATGAAAGATTTTTGAAATCGGTCCAATCGTTTTTGAGTTATTTCAATACATACAAAAATACAAATCTTACCTCTTTATAATATTAGTGTAGACATAAAATGAATAATTAAATAAACAATAAACATTCAGTACCGGTTCCTACCAGTTATTTCATTTAAACAGGAAAAGTAACAATTTGTTACCAACGATAGCCTCAATATTTCAGCTGTTTAAATGTTTGTTTGACCTTGTGAATGCAACTGTGACGTCAATATAATACGAACACATGTTTGTTATATATCGCCAGTTTCAATGCACTCTAACTTTATTTGTAAGAAAATATTGTTTTAGAATAATTAAATGGATTACGATTACTAAATATTATTCTATCCTTATGTTATTATTTTACCTATTGGTTTTTCTTTACTTCTAAAAATGTAATGATAAAGCCGATGATAAAGGTTTTCCTGGGCACCATTGATAATTATTTGAGACTAGTTGTTACCATGCGGCTTCTTCCGCGTGTAATTACAAAAACTTTATTTTATTGTTTACATTTGTCAAATTATCAATTGCAAATGTCAAAATACCAATTTACCTTACTAGGGCAATCTTGCTTCCTTGATGTTGGCACCAAATTATTCATAAATATGCTGTAATTGCTGACATCTTAGACAACAAAGAAGTGTGTGTTTACGCTTTATTATATTAGTATAGAAGTATAGATTGTCCAGATTTGTTTTTATACGTTTGTAACGAGTACACTTAAAAACTACTGGATCGATTTTACAAATACTTTCACCATTAGAATGCTATATTATCCCTGAGTAACATAGGCTACATTTAATACTTTTACAATGTTTAAAGTGTCCGTGCAGACAGGACAATCAAAACAAGTTTAAAGCACGCGACCTTTAAAATATGGTAAGATGAATAAATTTGTATGATTTCCGTATTTTGATGTATATTTTAGATTAAAGGATTGAGGAAAATAAATTTCGCATAGATAAAAGTGACTAATGCTGGGATTCTGAAGTTACGATTTATTTTATAAATACTTAGTGATTCATTAATGTTAGTTTGTCCTAAGTTTCAACGGTGCAAAACTCAAGCTACGTAGTTCGATAACGTATTTCATGAAGTTATCGAACCAAAAACACTAACGAACCGTTAAATGTAGCTGGGAAACCGGCCATAAGCTATAACATATTTGTTTATGATGTCTGGCTAAAGTGAAACCATATTTTTTTTTAAACAAAACGAAATTAAAATTCTAATTAAAAATATACGATTAATAAACATAAAATAACATATTTTTGAATTACGTCTTCGGAGTAACCATATTTTACACGCCGTTTTATGATCGGCCATATAAACGAATTTCACAATCGTAGAATATAAAAGCAATATAACATCAATGTTAACAAACCTACAAGTAACATACATCACTATAAAGGCTATAAACATCAATCCTGTTTATGAGAATCGTAGTGTCCACTTGTTGATATCAAAACAGGAAAGTCAAGTTGGAACCTAGCGCATCATGGTCGTGTATTATGGATTTATCAATTTAAAAAATTCAAATAGGAAAAAACATAAATCTAAATTATTAAGACTAAGTTTTATTTATTAAGAAGCTAATAGCATCTTCTAATACAAACAATAATTTCTAAAACGAATTTCAGCAAAGCAAACGATATGTGTTAACTGGATCTTCTGATTATCTAAAATAAAACTGCCATGTGGCAAGTCATCGCTAACTAAATTGTTAATTCTTCACTAAGGAAGATCAACATCTGTTTAAGTAATTGCTGAATAGACTTTAAAACAACTTTGAATGTATTCAATTTAAACGAGAAGACTGAATTACGTTGAACCGATAAGCCAATAAAACAAATAGTTGAATGGACTAGAACACATCTTTGCAATATAATCCTATTGTCACATGCGATTTTTACAAACATCTCAATAGGCGTTAATCCCGTACTCAAATAATAGTTCACGAAATTTACTCCGTTCCGTCAACTACGTCATTGGATTTCACAAATATTTACGTTTTAATCGAATAGTTTTTCCAACGTTACATATGCGTATTGAATATCGATAAAGGAAATTAAATTCACACTACTTTGTGAATTAAATTACCGTAACCCTATTATTGGAATAATTACTGTAACTGATCGATTCAATAAAAAATTGCCGATGCAATTGATATCGTAGAACAATCAACAATTTTCCAGGGGATAAGTTAGGTTTAGATTATAATGACAGGACCTATCAAGCGCGCACATTTCTCTATTAAATAAAAACGATATATAAATTCTAGTCTTGCTGCTTGTTTAAATGTGTTTTTAAGTCAGTGTGCGTTCATCAAGTAATTTTGGTGTCAGCATATGTGATGTCATAATTAAGTACCTCACCCCCTGCAAACAAGTGGCAGAATTTATTTAGTACAACGACGGCACTTTGCCTAGTCCGATTCTCTATAATCAAGGTTTAAAGTTAATAAAAAAGGAAGGAAGTATACTTGTGACTATTTCACGCTCGAACCGTTTTATTAGATAACGTAATTCGTAACTGAACTAACCACAGGAAGGTACCAGCTAATGATAGGCACCAATTTTATTGGAAGAACAATCTTTTTATCTCAAAGAGCACTACACCGTGAAACCAACTTTATTCGACGGAAATTACTCTCGTAATAAATTCATATGAATTATCCAATAAAATGCACAATCTTCGCTAGTCGGAGAGGTACCTTAAGAAGAATAAAATGCAGCATTATCTACAATCATATCAAATCTGTCGATGTCTCAATTTACTATAGGTCTTAATCTTAATTTCTTTGAATTCAACTCTAGACCCAAATCACAATAACATTTGAACACTGATAAAGACAAAACAATAAAACAAGACAATAAACCTACTTTAATTAAATAAAGATAAGAATATTAAAGGAAATCGTTACTTGTACAATGACTTAAATAAGGTTAACCTTTCCTTAGTCGCTTACACACGTATTATTTGCATAGAAATTTTCAATAGAAGGGTACAAAGGAACCCTTGTTAAATCGTTTTAGGATTCCTCTATTGTACAGCGAGTTTACATAAAATATTTTTTCGTAAAAATATTTTTCTTATTTATTGTATATTTTACAAATCATGCTCATAACGTTTTTAGAAAACCTACGATAGTCGTCGTAGAGAATAGTCAAGCTATTATGCAAAGTTTATAAAGAGAACGTAAAAATCTATCGACTTCTTTCTCAAAGACCGCCAACGAATCTGAGGTTCCTATGCATGTACCATGTACAGACGCGGAAATCCACGGTGTTCAACGTAATGAATTGCATTGTTCATTGCAACGAGACAAACTCCGCCTCTTTCTACAAATAACTAATTAGATAGCGGTGAGTGGTGCAAACGAAGGGATAATAATAAAAATAGACGTGTATCACCAACTGACATTTTTTTCGCAGACATTTATAAGCTGCGTTGTATGGGTTTTTGTTCCGCGTCTCGTTTCAAAATGTTCAAACGATTGTGGCTTTATACTCGAACACCGCCAGGTTCCCCCACTGTACCATAGGCGTCGACGATCACCTCGTAGTTCCCGTCAGTTATTTTCTCACTTCTCTTCTAAAAACATGTTCGTAAAAAAAATGTTGTAACAAGTATTATAAGATTCTAGATAATCTTAATGATTATTTAATACATTACTTTCAAGATAAAAACCAGGAAATGTTTAATAGCAATGTACTGCGACTTGGTTTATTTAATCCTGGTAGGGTGGATTATGACCGATAAGGAAAGATAAGAAAAAAAAATACGATAAGTTGACTACGATTTTAATCAACGACAGTTGTAATAAACACTTTTTTTTATTTTATCTTATACGACCGCGTAATAATCTACTTGGAAGAAAATAGTTTGGTTTATTGAATAGGCATACAGAGCAACATTTTGTAACATTCATAAGTTTTTTTAATTGTGATTAAAAAATAGTCTCTCTGTAAGAATGGCATTAAATTACAATTACAATTGCAGCAGTAATATAGCATCATTATACGAAGAATTAGTGCTTTTGTTTCCATTTTAAATGATCTAAGCTAGCAGACTAAATTAGAGGCCGTCTAAGGAGGCGTTTGGTGAATTTTTATGGACAGAAATAGTTTATAGCTAAGCAACTAGTTTCAATGGATTTTTATATACTTTCTTCCAATTAAACTCTGGTTCTACTGATTTTTAAGCTGTAAATCTGTATTGTTCTGTCCCTAGTTCATTTGCAGAACACAATCACAAAAACCAGTTACATATGTCACGTGAATCAAAGTTCAAGGTTGACTTGATAAGATGTAAGCGTTAAACAATAAAAAAAACTTGTAACAACGAAAACAAAACATTATAATATCTCTAAAGAATTTGACATTTCGGGAATGTTGAAATCAGTTTTGTGACCAAAAATCAATAACAATATACCTTATCATGACAAAACACTCCATTGGATTAGATTTACGTACGATGCATTAAAGCGACTTATATCGTTATTCAGATAGCACTGTACTGATACAGGGGATAGGCAGGCGTTTTATCACTAATTTAATAAAAAAATATCTTGAATAAACCTAATGTCTCGATGCTTAGGAAATACAAAAACTGGTCCAAAGAATGTAATAAAGGATGCTCGTATATAAACCCTAAATCCTCCATTCTCTAACAGGCGGTATCCGTTCCACATTCCAGTTTTAATGAAAAATACATCCAACCCATTGAAATCGATTTCTTTATTTGCTGTCCCGCCATTACGAGTATACCAAGAGTGACAATTCGTAGATTACCTGTCGGATTCTCTTGTTTTAATCTCAACTGGACCAATGAAAAAGCCTTAGGCTGACAGAAATTATTAAAACACAATCGTGTTACATCAGGTGCTGACAAGTAAATGTACTGTGCCAAGTACTTTTGATAATTCTTATAGGAACAATAAAGACCTGTTTGTACAGGTGTTTCCTTATTTGTCCACCTCAAAGGTGCAAGACGGGTCAACAACATTATCATCGTGTTAATCGGACAAAAATATACACAAATAAAATCCTTATAACTTAAAAGTAACATCTCTAGATAAAGTTACATTTAAGCTGGAAACTTTAGTCATGATAAACGCACTGCATTTGAAATGCAATCCATTTCAACAAAGATCCATTTTACAATGAATTTTAAAAAGGGGTTTTTGGCAAACATAATGTAGTAAAGTTGCAATTCGTATTCGAATAAGGAATCAGTGTCGGAAAACTACCGTATATTTAACTTGTATCCAAATGTTTGTTCATTTGAATTTTCATTGGAATTCAAAACACGATCGCTTTTGTGCGTCTGTAACGATTGGGCGACAACTAAAATACTAGCAAATTTGTTTTATTTTACTTCGACACTAATGAAATTCAAGCAATTATATTTGTTTCCGAACCCACACAGAAGACAGGCGTGAAGTGGGAGCAATTCCGCGTTTCGTCTGATGAGTGTGGTGCCGAGGCCCAACTTTAGTCCCTTTTTCTTCCCACCCTTTTTCTTATAAGAAAAGGATGGAAAGGGAACGTGGATTTGACGGTGGAGTAGATGCATAGAAAGGGGAAATATCCTCTTTATGTGCGTTTCCTCCTCCGACATTTAAGGGCAGGCAACGCATCCGCTATTGCGAATGTCTATGGGCAGCGGTTGCTTCGCCATTTTAGCGGATTCAGGTGGCCGGTTGCTCCTCTGCCACGTTGTAATATAAAAAAAAAATGCGATTAATAAAATATTTTAAACATGCAAAAGTAAATATTTTTGCACGTGTTTTATGATTGATCGTTTTTATCGTTACGATTGGCACGAGGACGGTGACTTTGCATTCTTTTTCTGCATTTTGAAGACAGCAAATTGAAAAATTCCACTACATTTATTAATTAGATGGCAAGCCTTGTACGTAGTTAAAAAAGACAAGCCACAAGATCTAAAATCTTTGATATTTTGTACAATGCAAAATAAATCGTGTGTCAAATTTGGGCTTTAAAAATGTATACGAATCAACACATTAAGATTACGTAAATTATTCACGGTTTATTTCGTAGTCTGAAAACTAGCGACAAATCAACATAGTTAGCTAATACAAAAAACAAGTTTTTTCTATACCAACCAATCAAGGTCGTTGATAAGAAACTTGCCAGTAAACACGCATTGAATATCGCGCTCGTATGATCTCATTCATAATACAAAGCCACTCTGTGCATTCAATCTCACACAAATATTTGTCTTTCGTAATCTTGCCTTCGCTCAATGCCAAGTTTATCATATTAATAAATCCATTAATCGGTAAGCGAACTGATTACACTTTGGTATATATTTTACTGTTTTTATATTGAATTTTTTTTTTATTTATGTTGAATATATCCAACAGTAATAGAGTGATCGACTGTCAAATAACTTTTACTTATCAGATGGATCGCAAGATACTTTTACTTCGCGCTTCTTTTTAGTATGGTAGTAGTATTTTGCTGATGGAACAAATGTTATTTAATTTATTCAAGATGCAATTTTTCATCATAACCATCAAATCTGACTGGTTAGATTATTTTTTTGATGTCAAACGTGACCCAATTCCAATCATCATCTCAATACATACAATGACCTCATAATATCAGATTTATATTTCAAACATTCGTGCGGTGTTATAAAAAACTAGTTGTATGAATAAATAGGCCGTTCTATAACCGAGTGAGATATAAACATTATAAAAAGAACTATAGTATCAAATAGCGACCAGGTTTCTGTCCCAATATATTTTTGTCTATTCCAATTTTATAAATTTCTAGTCCAATTTGTATAGAATCAGGGCCGGCATGAGGGTAGAGTGGTCGGGCGACATCCCAGGGTTCTGGACGGAAAGGAGAGCCACAGGTCTCACATAGCCCTGTTTATCCCCCCCCCCCAAGTAGCTGCCATAGAATTCTCGCCTAGGGCGCTGGTGACGCTAAAGTCGTTACTGAATAGAAAGCAGGAATAGAAAGTAATAAAAAGTGATAGAAAATATCCGTTAAAGATCTCAAAATCAAATGTACGCTTATGTTTAGTTCTGATATAATAAAAGAAAGAAACTGGTTATTCCGGGTAACAAAGTGGTTGATTATTTACATGTTTATTTCTTAGGCAACTGTAAAATGTGTGGTAGCTGTAAAAGGTTAGAAAACGTTTTTGATAAAATATATAAATAAAATTAATTAGAAAAAGATATAGTTGTACTCGTAGATTCAGTTGATCTTTCTTTGAGTACATACAGTACTTATAAAATTATAAAATAAATGCAGTTTAAATTCAACATTCACTAAAGTACAAAGAAACCTTGTAATATTCTTATTATTCATTATGCTTTATTCTCTACTAATAACTTTGGCGTTTGTGATAAAAACGCTCGCAATTTTCACTTCGAATCCATTCATCTATCAGGTGCAAGAAAATTTCTACGATCGATTTGTCGCCCCCAACCCAGGCAGGACAGGAAGCAAGATAAAGCGCTAACCATGAATCTAATAATCTCTTGACTTGTAAACTATTCCAATTCCACTGTCGTGGATCCTTTATTGAACCACATTGTAATCTTGATTTTATGTAAGACTAGCTTCGCGACTAGCGCCCGCGACTCCGTTCGCGTGGAATTAAAAAAACAATAGCAAGTAAGTAGCTTATGTGTTCTTCCAGACTATCCTCTACATCTATGCCAAATTTCATCGAGATACGTTCAGCCGTTTAGGCTACAAACTCTAACAAACATCCATCTATCCATCCATCCATCCATCTAAACTTTCGCATTGATAATATTAGTAAGAAAAGTAAGATAATGAAAGGGATACCAATATGTACAATACAAATGAACCGTCCGTGAAATTCTACGGTTAATCCTATGATATAGGGAGAAAAGATTACATTATTTATTAATCATAAATCGTATTTACTTAAACAATTTCACAATTATCAATATTTTTTGTGACTAAACATTTATGCATTGGAAATTTAATTTATTTTAATGAATTCCAATATTACACTTTTAAATCAAAGCACTTATGCATATAGCCTTTATTTTAATTGCCAACTTATCATTTAATTGATGTAATTATAAACTTTAATGGTTCAATTTAATGTTCTCATTATAAGAATTTAACTTGATGTAGTTAAATTATGATAGTACCGTCAGCGACCTTCGCACTGCTTCACTTTTACAAAATAGCCATGTTCCTTACAACGAGATAAAACTCCGCCTAGTCTTACACACAACCAACCAACAAGTTCGCATTGATTTCCGTAAACGACGAGATAATAAAAAAAAATTAGGCTTGTATGGCCTTTTTCATTGGTTATCGTTATCATTAGATATCGAAAAAATGTTTTTCATTTCATAATGAAACTATTTTTAAATTACCAAACATCTGCGTAGTTAGAAAGCGGTTATATTTTACGTTGATGAGATTACTTCCATAGTCCACGAGTGTGGGACTTCTGCCAAAATTGTTTTACCTAAAGATCATTACTCTTTACATATATATTGCCAAGTGTAAACGATTAATACAAGTCACATTGTAATATTTATATTACTAGCGACTGACCACTCTATTTTTGACAATCTATGGTATACTAGTAGTTTCTGAGTTTACCATGTACATAAGGGAACATTTTCTTGAAATATGACAGGTAATTATATGAAGGGTTGTCTTCAGGCAATAAAACTACCGTAATTTTGTAATTGTCAAAAAATGGCAACACAAATAACTTTTAGAAGTGTGGTACTCGTGATAGATTATGTCTGAGTTTTTGATTGTTCTTAAAGACAAACGTTTGCAATTTGCCATATACAATTCCAAATTGAATCAATTTATATTCTCAATAAAGGAATCCACAGTTGTTGAACAAGAGCCTAATTTATATGTACCTGTGTGCTTTAACTAACTATATAATAGGGAGAATTTATTAGTTTATACTAAGGAAATATTCTTGGACGCTGAACTCAACGGGGCGGGGTTATCACTCCCGTATAATGTTATAATAGATCTGAATGTTAGAAAATTTATTTTACCACTGTCTACGGATATTTGATTTTGTGAAAAATAAAAATAAATGCACACATATAGGGAATAACTGTAATACGGACTATTAAACAGACTTATAGAACTAAGATTCGAGAATTGCTGCCGGAGCAAACGCTTTGTAGAATTGTAACCGACATAAAATACTGATCTGCTCAACTGAGCATAGCAAGGTTAATAAAGGTCGATTTCCAATGATTTCTAAACTACAAATCTTTATAAAATTAAAGATATAGTTTCCAAAAAAAAAAACAGTTTTGACATATCGTGTTTTTCGTGGCAATTTGACAATACGAGTATAAGTAATCTGTTTCATTTTCATTAACATGGAAGAATTTCTTTGTTGGGCAATTAAGTTTTAAATGACTGTAAACAGTCGACGCGTATTAGTTCGCTAATATTTGTTAATACCCTCAACACTCTTCCTTTTTAAAAAGTGCGTGCAAATCTGTAGATA